>PVIW01012855.1:0-30085 GCA_004026585.1 Noctilio leporinus
AGGTATGGGGGATGCTGATTCTAGAACCATGAATGTACCCCGCATTAGCTCACCTTCTCTTTTCCTAGAGGGTGTTGAGGGCCTTGCCCTGCAGTTGTTAGAATCAGGTTTTCCTAAGCAAGCAAGGCTCAGTGAATTACATATTTCAACTTTTATGTCAGTATTCCTATGGAACCAATGGGGTGGATTATGCTTTCATCCCATCTGACAGAGCCCAAGGGATGCAGAAATGTAAAAAAACAAACAAAAACAACAAAAGTTACTTAACCATATCTTTGTTTGGGAACAAGATAAAATGGAAGATTGTTATTTACAGATTATAAAAATAAAAATGGATGAAATCCTTCATGTTGAACTAAAACATCTCCTCTTCATTCACATGTTCCAGAGTCACCCAGATATTGTTACTACAGGAAACACGAGCTCTGTCTTTTTCTGCTCTCATGCATTACATTTCCTTTTGCTCCTGGCTGCTTTGGAGCCTGGTTTCTCCAGGGCAGGGAGGGTGCATCCTTCAGCCAGGACTGTGGCTGTGACTGTGGTCTCCTACTGAGAGGGGAATGAGAAGAATGTCGGCTCCATTCTGGGATGAGCTGTGCTGCCATCCATTCTAATTTACCCTCGGTCCATAGTCATTCTTGCCTGGCACTGAGAATCAATAGATGATAAGATGGTGCAGGGACAGCATGAAACGCAGAACTGTGTGGCAGGCTTATCTCACATCCAAGGCCACAGAATCTCTGATTCCCTAGGTTCTGAGCTGGCTTATGTGTCTGTTGGTAACATAGGACACAGAGGACTAGACACATAGACAAGGGTGCATGTGCCAGGGCTTACGGTGATGACCCAAGGAATATTCAGATTCTGTCTAAAGCCTTTATTAAGGACCTCCAGAAATCCATCTTATCACACACTGGAGCATTTTCAGGTATAATTGAGGACTTTGTATAATTTGGAGGAGACATGTAAACACTACAATGAAAAGATTGAGTGGCATTACTGGAGGGATAGACACAGATCAATGAAAAAAGGTAGGTGTGACCTCAGAGGAGGCCAGTGTTAACTAGAAATGCCCCAGAATGCACAAAGAAAGGAAGTATATTGCTTTTCACCCAAATTTTATTTAGCTTCATGCTTGAAAGACTCAGTTAAGAAAATTCACAGAAAAGTACAAAATGTAAAATAATATAATTAAAACCTGTATTTTACAAAGAAGTTAAAACAGAAAATATAAGAAATGTTTACTACACAATAGTAATAAGTCTGCCATAATTATAAAATTTTCCACATCAAGAATCAGGGTATCTGACCCTCCATATAATTTAGGCAGGTGCTCAGGTACAAAGAACATCATAATTACTTAAAGCCAAAAAAAAAAAAAAAAGGAGTTCGTGAATATCTGTCCTTTATATAAGGTAATTTTTACAGCAAGGCTGACATCACAAATTGCTTGACAGTCCTGTGCAGCTAAGGACAGAATAGGGCCTGATAAATGTATTTGGCAATTTTACCTGTGGAAGCATTTTATATTGTTCTGGTTGTTTGCTTTTTTTTTTTTTTTTTTTTTTCCCTTATGCTCCAAACCACTGATTTGGGTCTTGGCTTCATCCACTCTATTGTTTTTTTTGTTTGTTTGTTTGTTTGATTTTTGTAAATAATTTGTATTTCCATTAGTATATTCTTTGCTTCTACCTGGATTTTTTCTATGCTGTTGAAGTCCTTACTAAATTACCTGCACATCCTTAGATAGTGCATTGTACTCTGCATCTGAGAGATTGCTTATTTCTAATTTGTATAGTTATTTTCTGGAGTTTTGATCTGTTTTTTTTCATTTTGACCCTGTTTTTTGTCTCCTTATTTTGGTAGTCTTCCTGTGTTTGTTTTTAGTATTAGGTAGAGATGCTATGACCACTTGTCTTGCTAGCATGGCCTAATATAGTAGGTGGCACAGGCCACTGGACAATGTACTCAAGGTGCAATATTTGTGTGGGCTGAGTAAACATTCTCATGTAGTAGAGCTAGATTGCTGTTGGCTTGGCAGGTTAATGGGAGAGATTCCCCAGGCCTATCAGCTGTAAGGACTGACTGTGACCAGAGACCACCATCCTTCTCTCTCTGTGGAGGATCATATGTGCAGGGGGTAGGTTGGTGGTGCTCTGACATGGTTTGTAGCTGTACAATGGGTATGCAGTCTCTGGGTTTTGCTGGGTGTTGTAGATCAAGGACAGTCCCTAACAGTGTTCTGCCCAGGGCCACCCTGCATGAGCTATAAAGCAATCAGGTGGCTGCTAGGTGGGATGGGCTTAGAGAGTCTTGGTGAAGCCAAGCTGTGAACCTATGCTAGCTGCTGACTTTCCTGAATGATGATTGTTCTATAGGGTAGTCATAATTTTCATGTGGTTGTGTGGATAGATGAGCCATGTTTACTGATGTCTCCATCTCTGGAAATCATTTTTGAGGTTGGTTTCTGTTATAGGTACCAGAAAATTCAAACCTTCCAGTGGCTCTTGATTGTGTTCCATTCTTGGTGTAGGGTTAGCATCTTCTGATCTTCTGTCCTCCTTGCAGACCCTCTCTCTTCTCTTGCTTATCCAGCTACATGTCATCCTTATTCTCACAGGACAGTGGTGAATGTGGTGGTGTGGCTGGGCCAAAATCATTCTCAGACCTTGGACTGAGCCTAATTCTTAGTACAAAGTGCTCTCAGGTCTGGGCTTTTTTCTTGAAACTGTTCCTGTTCCTTCATGTCTCTGAAATTTTATTTTAAATGTCCTAGATTTCCATTAACTGAGTTGATACAAACAGCATATCATGGACCCAGCAAAACACACTGGAGTGGGTAGATTTTATTGGAAGAAACTTAAGTCCCATGACACAGTAAGCTGTAACCATGAAAGGGGGATTGTCCATCTAAAGGAATGATTCAGAACATTGTCAAACTGCAGACAGACACCTCCCTATATTTTTGTGGGAGGCACTCAGAGAAATAAAGTCAGTATAAGCCCAACCCTATGCTCTGTGCATAGACAACAGGGTTGTACTGCAGGGTGTGTTCAGGACACAAGGGGACAAAGAGCAAAATAACTTAGTCACTGTATCACAGGGGCACTAGCCACCCAGAACTAACTTTCTGGATTAGCACCTGCTTCTGCTTCTTTGGGGTCCCTCATCCAATATCCTTCATGTCTCCTCCCTCAAGGCTTCTGGTGGTGAACTCAGAAAATGGGGACAAGTGGGTCATAGGCAAGTGAGATACCACCTCTGACCTGTCAGGTCACTGATGAGTGCACCAACTGAACACGAGTTCTCTGGGTTTACCTCTTATGACAAGTCAGCACAGTCTCTGCAAGTTCCAGGTGATAGGAGAGCAGAAAACAATAAGGCTGGGCACTCACCAGTCTTCAAGTCAATCATGTTTGCTTTTGTTCTATTATCAAAGCATGCCACTCACTAGGTAGAGTTTTTGTAGGACTCTTAACATGTATAGGAAATAGGGAGCAAAGGAGACCTGTAGTTGTTACTATGAAAGTCAGCACTGTGTGTGTGTGATTTTAAAGAGTAGATCAGTAAGATTAGGCCCACATGCAGCACTACACACATGGGACTTGCAGGCAGAGGAAACTGAGGACCTCAGAGTCCCCAAACCCCCTGAACTTCAGGGATCAAAAGTGTTGTCTGAGTCAATGTGTCTTGCAGCTCCAGGGAAGGGGCTTCCAGGGTGCTTCACAGAGCTGTGGTTTGGAGGCTCCATGCAGTCACTGGAAATTAGTAAGGCATTTTTCTGTATCCTGAGATCACTAAACACAGAGAGATATTGAGTGAGCAACCTAAAATCAGGGCAAAATCTTTCATTCTGAACTGAAGTTGCTGAGACATCCATGCCCTGTAAGCCTAGAGAGGATATTTCCCTGAAGGGCATGGGCTGGGCAGCAGAGGGCTCACAAAATCTACAGGATCAAAACTGCTGCTCACATGGACATGGGCAACAAGTGTGATTGACTTTGTAGGGGAGTAGGTGGGTGGGGAAGGGGACAGAGGGGAGTAAAAAGGGGATGGATGTAATACAACAATAACAAAATTAACTTAAAAAAAAAAAAAACTGCTGTCCAGAAGCAGGTGTAGAAAGGGGTGGGGTAGTGGTTTCCTCTGATGATTTGGGTCTTCCTCTTTTTATTAAAACATCTAAAATAATGTTGATATGAGGTGGCTGTAAATATCCTGCCCTATAGGCACAAACTTGATACAGAACCATAGTCAGTGGGAGTATGTGGATAGCTTCCTTATTTTCTAATTGTAAGTAGGTAAATACAGAAATGGTTTAGTTATGTCACTAAGTGTAGCATTTCTGATCCCAGGAATAATAATTCCAGGTGGTCTGTGTGTCACTAAAGGTAGGTTTTCAATGAGGAGAATGTCCTGTGAAGGCTTGTGCCTCAGTGGGAGGAGTGATGTCCGCACAGACCTCAGGGTCCTGTCAGGGGAAACATATCCTCACACATGGATAACTCTTGTGCCGTTCAACTCCCTCTGAGCATGGCACATGTGTCCTCTATCTTCTCCGAAGTGTACACAAGTTTCACCTATGCCTCATGTATATGCAAATGAGAAGAGATAGACTAGGTTAACTTTGTGTTGGTGCCATGCAAACATCACCCATGGCCACCCCCGCCCCTACAGAGGCTCTGACAGCACAGTCCCTCACCATGAACTGGAGCTGGAGAGACCTCTTCTTGGAGGCAGTGGTTGCAGGTAAGGGGCTCCCCAGTCCTTGGATTGAAGAGGAGACTAGGTAAATCAAGGGTGATTTCCAACCACTGTTGTCTTCTCAAGTGTCCACACATAGGTGCAGCTGATGCAGTTTGGGGCTGAGATGAGGAAGCCTGGGGCCTCAGTGAAGGTCTCATGCAAGTCTTCTGGAAACAACTTCACTAGCTATGGTATTCACTGGGTGCAACAGGCCCCAGGAGAGGGCCTGCAGTGTATGCTGGATCAACACAAATGTTGGAGAATCAGCATAGGCCCAGACTTCTCAGAAAGTTTGTCTTTTCCAGGGACATCTCTATAAGTACCACCTACCTGCACATCAGTGGCCTGACCTCAGGAGACATGGCTGTGTATTATTGTGTGAGAGACAGAGTGTGATGTCCTACAGCATGATTTTGTCACAAATCCTGAGTACAAGGTTAGCTTTTCTGGGATGAGGATTTGACAGTGTGATTGTCCTCCTGACTTCCTCTTAAACAGTATGTATGTGACTCCAGGATTGATGCCACCCATAGGCACATCAGAAACTCAGGGAATGTTCCAGGAGAAAGGTGTACTGGGAGAAAGAGGCAGATAAGATGTCCCTGGAAGGACCCCTGTTATTTACTGTGAATTGTGCAGGGGCAATTGGGAGCTTCTTTGTCCTCTGAATGAGGGATATTCATGGAGGTGTCATCTGGAAATCTTGGTTGGGGTCAAGTTTGGGGATTTTAACTGTTTTGTCTGCCAGCAAGTTCTAGAAAAGTCCACTATTTCTAAACAATTGAATTGTGGTTGGGGAAAAGTAAGTATATGTAAGTTAGGGGTAAATTTGTATGTCCTTGTTTCTGTCCAAGCATCACACATATGACATTGTGGCAGCAAAGTCAAGGGATGACCGGTGTTTCAGGTTCCAGCACATTGTTCATTCATTCACCCATAGGGTGAGGTCCTAAAGAGCCTCTTCTTAAACCACAGCCTTGCATGTATCCCAGTTCACGGGCCAGTACTAATGTCTTCACCCAGCAGAGAGCAACATGGGGACATCCTTGTCAGTGGGAGACACACATTGAGCTTATTCTATGTTACTGTGACAACTGAACCAATTATCACACAAATTGCACAACATCTACACACATTCATATATGTACACTATGGAGGTCAGATCAAATGTGTCAACTCAGAGAGGTTCACTCACCATCCATGATAATTCATCATCATGCACAGAGTTCCTTTTCCCATTTTGCACATTGATCTGTTCAGCATAGTGGGTTCAAGTTCAGTGAATGCCCATCCCGTGTGGCCATGGTGACAGATTCCTTGAGTCTATGCAAATAGCAGCAGACTGTGAGAAAGAGATGTTTCTTTATTCTTTTTAAAATTTTCATCCATTATTTCCAGAGAGAAGGGAAGGGAGAGAGGCAGAGAGGGAGAGAGACATCAATGTTTGGTTGCCTTTCACCTGCCTCCAGCCACAGACCTGCCTAAAGACCTGGCTTGCAACTTCATTATGTGCCCTGGCTGGAGAATTGAACCAGCAACCTTTGGGTTCACAGGTCGGCATCTTATTCACTGTGCCACCAGCTAGGGCTGAGATGTTCTTTCTTAAATTAAATATCAAAGAAGCAGGTGACTGCAGCATAACCCTCCTACTGCTCTCTGATTACAGCTACATCACATGTTCATCTAGACAAAGGTTCTGATGATGAGCATCAGGCTGAATTGCCAATCATGAACAGTTTAATGTTAATTAAGATCCATGAGCTCCATAATGGGAGGTTATTTTAATTATTATATTTTCCTGTAACCAACGGGTAAAGGATCAAATGCTCTTCATATCAATTGTGATTGTATTTACATCAGTTTTTTTTTATTATTATTATTATTTCCAGACAAAGGGGAATGGAGAGAGGCAGAGAGGGAGAGAAACATCAACGTCTGGTTGCCTTTCACCTGCCTCCAGCTATGAACCTGGTTGGAGACCTGGCTTGCAACCTGATTATGTGTCCTGGCTGGGGAATTGAATCAGCGACCTTTGCGTTCACAGGCCAGCACCTATCCACTGAGCCACCAGTCAGGGATTATATCTGTTCATTGTTATTACTGGTTTGCCTAAATGTTTTTCATAATTAAATTTCTAAAATGTCAAAATACTTACTCCCCGATCTCTACCTCCATCTTCAACTAAGCAGACCTGGTCATGACGGAGTTTTGTCAATGTTAACAATGATGGAATATTGTTTTAGAACAGAGTCTAGAGAATAAAAGCAGAAATGAGACAATGAGGCTGCTTCACATGCAGCATCAAACCCCACTGAAGGAACATGACCTGGGAGCACTGTCTGCTCTTTTGCAGAGTCTGCACCTCTGTCTCACAATGACCCACACAAATGCTCCACTTCCTCCAACACTGGGTCCAAGTGCTCTAGGGTCACACTCTGCTATTAGTACACTGATCACTTTGTAGAAAAAATTGGGTCAGATTAAATTTCCTGACTCCTAACACAAATGTACTGCAATTTTCTTTCTCCCTCTGGTAATGAGGGTTAAAATCCTTTGGTGTGTTTATACCTGGTGACTTTCAAAGACATCTCTCATTTTAAATACATCTCTTTTATGAAAATTTGCTCTTGTGGATCATGTACCCACGTTCTAGGGCTGTTGAGTACGTGGGGATGTTATGGGCTCAAATATGGGGGTAATTCTTAATTGACAGGGCCCTTGGACAAGTCACACAATGAAACCCTGTCATTCATGTCAGTGTCTGAACACACAGCCCCCTATATAGTTGGAAGACATGCAAGTAGAGCCCCTCTGCTCATGAAAGACAACTTAACCTTGACCCTACACTTTTGGTACAAGAGCCAAGCCTGAGATTCCCAGGTGTTCCCAGTGCCTGGTAAGCACAGAACACACACCACTCACCATGGAGCTTAGGCACATGTATGTTTTCCTTGTTTCTGTTATAAGAGGTAATTTATGGAAAATGAGAGAAACTGAATATGTGACTGGATATGACCTAGAGAAAATGGATGAGTGAAAGTTTCTGACCTGACATCTTTGTATTTGCAGGTGTCTAGTGTGAGGTGCAACTGATGAAGTTTGAGGGAGGCTTATAGTGGAGCCTTGGAGTCTTGGGGACTCTAATGCAAGGCTTCTGAATTCACCTTCAGGAGCTACTGGATGCATTGAGTACACCTGGCTCCAGGGAAGGAACTGGGGTGAATCTCATACATTAATGGTAATGGTCACTCCATGTACTATGTCAAATCTGTGAAGGACCAATTCACCATCTCCAGAGTCAAAACCAAGTACACATTACATCTGAAAATGAACAGCCTGAGAGCTGAGGACCAGACTGTATATTATGCTGGACATTCACAGTAAGGGAAGTGAGCCTGAACCCAGACACAAACTTCTCTGCAAAAAACAGAAGGGCTGCAGCCAGTGCTCAGGGCAACAGAGGTGCTCAGGGCACACTAAACACGGGTTTCAGATCAAGATCAGGTGCAAATGCAGGTTAAGGAGTTAACTTTCCACACAGCAGTTTCCATTTGGGAGCCTCTACTCCTTTTTATTTTGTGCTGACTTCTGAAACATTGAATTAAACATTTTCCCATAAACATGAGACATAGTGGCATGCATTTGCTTACTGCTATCCTAGTGAATCATCAATGAATCATCAAACATTCTGAGCCATGTGATCTGAATCCAAGCAGAGGTTCTGCTGGGCCCAACATGCAGTCCAGCACCCTACAGCTCATAGTTCAAGCCAGCCAGCAGCAGGACATGTGCATGATGGACAGTGGGCACCAGATGTGTATAAACCCAATGCTGGAGGGCAAATACTCCCCATGGTGACAGTCATTGACACCAACAGAAACTGATTTCATGTGGAAGTAGAGAGACTCCCACCATACCTGTCAAGGAGGAAGGTTCCCCTTCCTGTTAGCATGCCTGTGCAAGGAATTACCCCAAGTCCCAATCCCTGAACCACAGCATCACTAACAACACTAGACTCAAAAAATTTCAGTTAATATACTGACATAAACATTTTTCATATGGAACTTCCTTGTACAAGTAGGAATGTACCTCCTGGTGCTTGCAATATGCTTACAAGGAAACAGTCAGTGTGTGAGTTCTGGTTATCACTAGGTTAATACATCTTATTCTAATCTGATTTCATGGTAAGTCAGAATAGTATAAAGTTTTCATTTCTGTTAAACTGGCAACTTGACTGAGGACTTCCAGCCCCTAGGTTTGTGGGACATAAATACTTGCTTATCAGCTTTGAGTCCCTGACACATTGTTATAGCAGCCTGAACAGTCTTAGACAAATGATTCTGTTTCTCTGTCTTTTCCAGGTGCTGGACCTGCATTCTTTGTCCTTTAGTCTCTTCATCCTTCTCCACAGCCTGGGACATGTCACCTAACATCTGTGGTCATGCCTCTGCTTTCTTCTCATGGAGTATAATCTCCTCTGACTCCCTCTGTGATAGACACATTATACTATTGTACTAAGACCCACCCATATTCCCCTGGAAAATATTTGGATCCAAAAATATAAAAATTAATAATGCATGAAAATGTCCCTTTGCCATATAGAATGCACAGGTCCCAAACACTGTTCAAACAACTGTGGTCAAACTAACTGATCATTAATATTACTATTCACATTGCTTTCACTAGTTTCTTTATTTTATTATTTTATTTAAAGATTTCCATCACTGTCTATAAAAAGAGAAACTCTGTAAATAGCCTGTCCTGGTTGTTAGGAACAATTTCCCCATCAGCTCCATGCATCTCTAGTGTGTCTATGTCTCTGAGTCCCAGTGATAGAAAAGCATCTTTTCATTACTCAGTCTGCTTCATCTCCTGGACAGTTGGAAAATTAGACTCTCAGGGACAAGGGAACCATCACCAAGTACACTGAGTCCTCTACAAGGTCTGAGCCTGTGTCCTTTCTTATGGGGTGCAATTATATCCATCCTCGGGGTATGGGTAGCACTAGACACAGACACCTGTTCACACACTCATTCAGGAAATGTGTCCTACAGCCTCGCAGGGCATGCACCACTTTGCCCTTGGACCTTGTTCAGGGGAGCTGTGGGGAACACTGAAATGCACACAGACTCTGAAGCTTGGCTTACTACATCAGATATGGTCACTAGCACATGCCCCAGGACAGTTTGGGGTTCTGTGTTTAGTTACTGTAGTGCTGTCAAGACCATTTTCCCCAGGACACTAACACCTGCAGCGAGGCATGGGTCTCTCTGCAGGTCCACAATAGTAGAGCCCTTTGTATAGCAGAAGGATATGCAAATAGGAAAACTCATGAAAAGCAGCCCAGCCCCAACTTTGCCACTCTGGGACAGGAGCCCAGCCCAGGATTCTCAAGTGTTGCCAGTACCTGGTCAGTTCAGTACACCAACCACTCACCGTGGAGTTTGGTCTCAGCTGGGTTTTCCTTGTTACTTTTTTAGGAGGTAATTGATGGAGAATGAAAGGCACTGAGTGTCTGGATATGACTGAGAAAAACAGTGGATGCATGACAATTTTCTGACCTGATATCTTTGTGTTTGTAGGTGTCCAGTGTGATGTACAGCTAGTGGAATCTGGGGGAGGCTTGGTGATGCCTGATGGATCTATGAGACTCTCCTGTTCTGCCTCTGGATTCACCTTTAGTTGCTATTATATATGCTGGGTCCACCGGACTCTTGGGAAGGGTCTGGAGTGTGTTGGTGAAATTAATCCTGATGGAAGTTCCACATACTATGACAACACTGTGAAAGGCTGATCCACCATCTCCAGAGACAATGCCAAGAACACACTGTACCTGCAAATGAATAGCCTGAGAGCTGACAACATGGTCGTGTATTACTGTACTACACACAGTGATGGGAAGTCAGTGTGAGCCCAGACACAAGTGTCCTTTCTGGAGCAGCTACAACCACCAGGGTGTGGTCAAGGCCTCTGAATCCAAGGACATTTCAGGAGCAGGTGCAGTGGGAGGTATGGTCTGGTTTCCCATGTGGTTTCCTTTTCCTGAAAAATTTTCCTTCACGGAACCTCTTTGGAGTCCTGAATCTACACTCACCTCTGAAGTCTCTGATTTAGAAATGTGTGTTGTGATGAAACAACACACTATTCACTTGGGAAAAGACAAACCTTTTTCAGACATTGTGTGTCCACTTTGAATTGATCATCAACACTTCTGGGCCATGTCAGATGAATCTAATAGAGGCTCTATGGGCCCAACAGTCCATTCCAGAACCACACAGCTCAGCATCCAAACTGTCCACTTACAGGACAGGTGCATGATGGACAGCAGATGATTAGGCCAACAGCCATAAAGCCATAAGAGAAAGAGCCTTGGTGGTGACAGTCATAGATATGGCATCATGCTCACAGCAACTGCAGGTGCCTCACACAGACGAAGAGGGACCTTGAAAGCTTGGTGTGGGTGTGCAGGATGGTGTCAAACACACACTCCAAAGAACATGAAAAATTATGACTCACATTGTTGAAAAATCTAGGAAGAACAGGAAAGGCCCTTCAGTAAATTTAATGTGCTTTGATAGAGCCAGGAAAGGGGCAGGCACAGGGATCTTATTTTCTCTAGGTGGTGGGGGAGGGGATTCTGCTTGCAAGGGCTTGTTCAGTTTCAGTCTTCCAAAGACACTTAAAGGGTAGACACAGCCTTTTTATCAGGTTTTTCATGTGGGAAAGATGGAAAAGAGAATGGAAGAAGCTATCAGTTCTCAACAGTCACAGTAAAATAAAATAGATTATGACTACTTATTCCACTAATCAACCATAACAAATGAGCATAAAATAGAGAAAACAATCATGTCTATAGAAAATAAGAACAATCATGAGTGAGCAAATAATGCTGATGATCATAGTGATGGAGAAGTTGATAGTAATGGTGATGATGATGCACTGAGTCAAGAGTATTGGTGCAGTGAAACTATGGCTACTCATAGTATGACTTTTATACAATTTTCAATCTGATAGCTTAATAGTTTCAGTATCCAGGTGGCACTACACATAGCTGTCACATTATTATAGACTTTATTCCCTGCCTTTTGCTTTATACTATGTGAAAAATCACTAACAGCCAATTTGTACTTATTTATTTATTTATTTTTCAATCAGACTCCCAAATTCCATCCCATTCATAACCTCTGGTCTGTTCCCTGATTCTATGAGTCAGTTTCTAATTCTGCTTGTGTTTTTATTTTGCTCTTTAGGTTCCACATATAAGATAGATTATGTGGTATTTCTGTTACTTTATCTGACTAACTTTTCTCAGCATAGTACACTCTAGGTCCACCCATGTTGTCCCAAATAGTAAGATTTCATTTCTTTATGGTTAAGGATTTCACATTTTATTCTTGAATTAAAATGATGAGTTAATCAGTTCTTTTATATGTTAATGACTAGATTACTGTGTGTCATTTTTGACAGAAGTGACACAAGACAATTTGAACTTGCTACATGGGGAGAAAAATTAGAACATAGCAAACAAGAATTCTGGACACATTAGCTCCAGGTTGCTTGATATCACCATCATGTACCTGGGAGGATCACTTCCCAGTTCTGTACACTGATTCACCCAGCCTGTGCCTTCATGCCCAGGTGATACCCATCTCACGTGGACAAGGTGACAGCATTCCTGAGGTTCATGTTCAGATAAATAAATGGGTGAAAGGGGAAGGAGGGGAAATATATGACTTTAATGCTGATGAATTATGGGTGAACCCATCTGTTGCATTCTTAATTAGAACTATGTCACTGTTTCCTTCTTATATGTGTCCTGACTGGAGATCAAACACTCTACTTAGGCATGTCAGGATGATTCTCTAACCAACTGGGCTACCTGGCTAAGGCCCTGAATCATGGAATATTTACACTGATCTACAGAACAAGCCTAGTGTTCAGGTGTGAGGGACACATGGAGGCTTCCCAGTGCCCTGGCCATAGGTGAGGAACATGGTTTTGGAGAGCTGGTCACATTAAAGTTGACCTTATGGAGCCTGAGACTACAGAATTCAAAAAAGATATAAGGAAGGGGCCTGTTGAGTAGGGCCTGTCAAATCCCATGAAAGAAAACTCCAGGTGACAGGAACCAATAACTGGATTTCCCAATATCCCTGTTGAAGTGGCCACCTTGCACCCAGAGGTGAAAGGACATGGGGATCTTGCATAAGGAAGTTATGGTCTCAATGTCCATGTTTCCCTCTTACAACATTGGAGGAGCCAAGTGCCAGAAACCCATTCACCTGCCAGCCACAGAGACCTCAGCTGCCCATGGCACTGATGCCCTTTGGAAATGGCCCACACTGCTTTCCATAGGCAGGTCAGGCCACATCCTTTCACCTAAGGAGGCTTTCAATAGGTCCCAACAGGAAGATGTGTTTGCTCTGTGCTGCACATTACAGACACCATGGCAGGTGCCACTGTTCAAGGGCTGTGAAAGAAGCTCAGTGCAGATTCGGCACCACCATGGTCCACTGAGTTACATTACTTCATATGCAGGGACACACTTTCCTTGCCATAGCACCTATCAGTGTACAGAAAGGCACCATATCAGAAGGACTTACCTTATCCACACCATCTTCATAGTCCTGTCTTGATGGGAATTGATATTAGCTATATTGAGACATGTTGTGTGCACATGAGGAGATAAAGGTGTGAGGGCCGGTGTACAGAAATCATGAGTGTGTACTCACATTCACCATAAGGGGACTGAAGACATTTCTTCTGCACATTCCCTACCATTGTCATGGGCATTGGAAAAAGAGGCATAGGAGTCCATGCAAGTAGGATCACCAATATCTCCTCCAATTCTCTCATCTCTTTTCCTACAGGATGCTGTAGGCCTGGTTCTGTGGGTCAGGAATAGGTTTCTCTAAGCAAGCAAGACTCAGATAACTAGATATTTAAACATTTATATCAGAGTTCTCTTGGGTGTGATGGAATGAACTGTGCCTTCACCCCATCTGGCACAGTATATTTGACACGGATGACTCCAAAGATCACTTAATAATATTTTTGTTTGCAAGTAAAGTAAAATGAAAGGTTGTTATTTACAGATTAGGAAAATAAATAAGGATATAAATCCTCTTGTTTAACTTGCATACTTGCTCTTCATTTGCATGCTCCAGAATTATCCAGATGTCACCACAAGAAACATGAGCTCTGCCCACTTCTGCTCACGAAAACCATGTTTCCTTCTGCTCTTAGCTGCCTTGGGGGCCTTGCTTCAACAGGTCAGAGAAGGGTTCCTCCTCAGCAGGTAACAGAGAGTAAGGTCCTGAGGTGGGCTGGGTTGCTGTTCACTCCATGGTGCCCTTGGCCCACTATCATTCCTGTCTGCCACAGGGGATCTCTATAGATGATGGGATGGTGCAAAGAAAGCATGGGACACAGAATTGTGAAGCAGCCACAACCTCACACCCAGGTCCACAGAATTTTTGACCCTAAAGTTTCTGGCTTGTGTGTCCATTGGTAACAGAATTGGGTAGGATCACATCTCTAGAAAAGGTTGTGTGTTTCTTGACTTATGGTATTGACAGAAGAAAGATGCAAATTCTGTCTTAAGCCTTTCTCAAACACCTTCAGAAATCCATGCCATCATGTATACCTGAAGCATCTTCAGGTATAATCAAGGACTTTGTACAAGTTGGAGGAGATGTGTCAATATCCACAATAAAAAGATTGAGTGGCTTTGCTGAGGCATGGACAAAGATTAATGGAACAGGATATGTGTGATCCAGAGGAGGCCAGTGTGAACTAGGACTGACCTAGAAAGCACACACAGAGAAAATCAATGCACTGCTCTCCACCTAAATTTTACTTAGTTTCAGATTTGAAAGGTTCATTTAAGAAAACTCACAGAAAAGTATGAAATGTAAGAATATAATGAAAGCCTGTATTTTACAAAGTAGTTGGAACCAAAGATATAACAAATATTTACTGCACAGTAGTAATAAGACTGACCAAATTATAAAATTTTCCACATCAAGAATAAGGGCCACCCTATAAGTGAGAGGCAAGTGCTCAGGTACAGAGAGCATCACAATTGCTTAAAGCAAAAGAAATGGGAGTTAATGAGTATTTGTGCTTTTATAAGGTCATTTTTACAGCAAAGCTGATGTCAGAAGTTTGACAGTCCTGAGAAATGCATTTATGGACAATGTTGTCTGGTGTGAACATCTTGTTGTTCCAGTTTTTAGCTTTTTCCTTTTTTCTTTTTTTATGTTGCAAATCATTGATTTGATTTCTTTGCTTCATCCACTCCATTGCTGCTGCTGTTGTTTTTGTAATTAAAAAAAAAAAAAAAAAAAAACGCCATTAGTACATCTTTTGCTTTTGACCAAATACCTTTTATACTTACTAAATTCCTTCAGCATCCTAATAACCAATGTTTTGAACTCTGCATCTAATAGATTGCATATTTATATTTTATCTAGTTCTTATTCTGCATTTTGATCTGTGCTTTCATTTGGGCCATGTTTCTTTGACTCCTTATTTTGGCAGCATCCCTGTGTTCACTTTGTCTAGTAGGTAGACCTGCTATGACCCCCTGTCTTGGTGAGGCCTAATATTCTAGGTGTCCTGCAGGGTCCAGCAGCACAGCCTGATGTATCACCCCAGCTATGTACTCAAGGTGCACCCTTTGTGTGAGCTGAGTACAAACCCCTTATGTAGTTGAGCTTGATTGCTGTTGTCAGATCACTGGAAGGGACTCTCCAGGCCTGTCAGCTGCAGGGACTGACTATGACCATTGACCACCAAACTCATCTCTCCATGGAGAATCAGCTGTGCAGGGTAGGGTGGTGGTGTTCTGACATGGACTATAGCTGTGTAATGGGTGTGTATTCTCTGGGGTTTTCTGGGTGTTGCAGACCATGGTCACTCCTCAACTGTGTTCTGCCCAGGGCCACCCTGCAATATCTAGAAAGCAATCTTCAGATGGCTGCTCCTTGTACTTGTCTTGGAGGTTCTTGGTGAAGTCAAACTGTGAACCTAGGCTGGCTGCTGACATATTGAAATGATGGTTGTTCTGTAGTTTAGTTGTAATTTGTATGTATTTGTCTGAAGAGACCAGCCATATTTACAATGTCTCTGTTTTGGAGACTATTGTTGATTTCTGCCATTGGCACCAGAGAATTCAAATATTCCAGTGACTGTTGGTGTCCCCCTAGGTAGGTGTTGGGGCAAGGAGCCCCACACAAGTCAGGTCAAGGCCTGTAAGACCTGACAAAGCTGGGTTCATACAGGCCCCTATGCTCCAAGGGGGGCTCCAAGTATGAATCTGGCCTTGGGAATATTCCATACTTCCTTTGAAGTCTTCCCTGTGACCTAAACTTCCTTGATTTGTGTATTGAGCCTGCAGTAGATGTTAAACCTTAACCACAGACAGGTAAGTTCACCCTCCCTAAAATTCTATGGGCCATGTGAAGTTCTTAAAGTCATCTTGTCTAAAAGACCATAGCCTGAAGCAGATGGTATCATTCCTTCTATTGTTATCTAAACCTAACAACACCCTTTCTTTTTAATACTCTCCTGTAGTAATGATTTGTGGTGTGTTCATGCATCCTCGACCTTGTGTAATCAATAATCACTTTTTTGGATGGGCCATTGAGGCCTTTGTCAAACAGACATTGGTCAACCTTCCCTCCATTCGCATGTGCTGCCAGGGAAGGTTCATTTTATCTGCATGTTGGGGGTTCCAACATGTGGCTTCTTTATTTTGTTCTTTCCTTGGCAAGGGGTGAACACCTTATGTCCTCCCTAAAGATTCTTTCTGTGCTCCTGCTCATCCAACATCATCCAATCCTCATTCTCATGGGACACTCATGGGCATTGTCAATGGCTGGACCAGAATCATTCTCAGACCTCTGACTGAGTCTTATTCTTAGGCAGGGATGTGTACCTAGAGTTGCTCCTGAACCTCTGTATCACTTAACTTTCCCTGTAAATGTTCTAGGTTTACGTGAACTGACATTATACTAACTGCATGTTATAGACACAAAAACAAAACACTAAAGTAGGTAAGCCTTATTAGAGGGAATATGAAGTCACACATTGCAACATGCTGCATCTGTGAAATGAACATGCTCCACCTAAAGGAATGATTCAGAACATTGTCCATCTGCAGAACACTTCTCTATATTATTGTGTGAGAGACTGATGAATAAAGCCAGTGTGAGTCCAGACACAAAAATCTTCTGCAAAAATAAAAGGTTTGAACTGCAGGAGGTGGTCTGAACACCAGGAACCAGGTGCAAAACAACCTAGTCATTGCACCACAGGGACTCTAACCAGGCAGAGTCATTTTTCTGGGATTCCTGTTCCTGAATTAGGGCCTGCTTGTGCATTTTTGAGATGCTCATTCAATGTCCCCCATGTTTCTCCACTCAGTGATTATAGCTATGAACTCTGAGAATGGGGACATGTGGGTTGTAGTTCAGAGATACCCCCACTAACTGTCAGGTTACTGATGACTTCACTGATTGATCATGGGTCCTCTTGATCTACCTTCCAAAAACAATCCAGGATCCTTCTTACCTAAATTTTGCAGTTTCCAGGTGCAAGGAGATCAGGAAACAAGGACAATCCCTCTCCAGTCTTCAAGTCAATCATATTTGCTTTTGTTCTGCTATCATACCAGGTCACTCACTAGGTAGTGTCAGTGTGTTGTCCCTGACCATGAGCTAGGTACAAGTGAGAAAGGAGACCTGCATTTCATTAACATAAAATTAACACCGTGTGTGTGTGTGTGTGTGTGTGTGTGTGTGTGTGTGTGTGTGATTCATTGAGCAGTAGAAGTGCAGTGGAATTAGGGCCACATGCAGTGATATACACAAGAGACCATAGGCAGAGGAAGCTGAGGACATCAGAGTCCCCAGCACCAATGAGAGCTTCAGGGCTCAGGAGTGTTGTCTGAGTCAGTGCCTCTTGCACCTTCAGTGGAGGGGCTCCCAGGTGGCTTCACATAGTCCTGGATTATGATCTCTACAGAGTCAATGGAGATTAGTAAGGCCAATTCTCTGTGGTCTGAGGTCTCTAAACACAAAGTGTTCATGAGGGAGCATATTGAAGAAAGGATCCATCCTTTAACTCTGAAATAGAGATGAAGAGTTCCCTAGCTAGTGAGCCCAGAGAGGACTGTGTCCTGTAGGATCTCCTCTGGTCAGCAATGGGAACATGAAACCTGCACCTCAAGCTGGCTGCATAGGAATAGGTGCAGAGGGAGTTCTGAAAAGACTTTCTCTGATGCCCTGGATATTCATTTTCATGAAAACATCTAAAATTAGTGTTAGACCAAAAGTGACTGTAAATATTCTATTCTCCCAAGCATTTACCAAACTTGAAAACAAAAGACAAACAGTCAATGAGGTATTTGTAGGGCTTATTTATATCTGATTTGTAAGGGTTAAACACAAGAATGTTTTGCTATTCAGTTGGTGCAGCATTTTGCAAACAGACATATCCAGAAATAGCCTTTCAAGTGTTAAAGTGCAGAAATGGTTCCAGTGCTCTATCCCTCTCTCAAATATGGTTCACAATAAGGAGCATGTCCTGTGGGGGCTTGTTCCTCAGTAGAAGAAATGATGTAAGCACAGACCTCAGGGTGCTGCCTGGGTACACATATCCTCTAACATGGATTAACCCTGAGATGATTAGACTCCCTCTGAGCATGGCCCCTGTGTCCTCTATCTTCTCTCAAAGTGGGGACAAATAATCAACTTTGAAGCACTCAGTCTCATTAATATGCAAATATGAAGAGGTAGGCTAGCTTAAATATGGGTTTGTTTGTGTTCTGAGAGCATCACCCACAGCCACACCCTCCCTTATAGAGACCCTGATGGCACAGCCCTTCAATATGGACTGGAGCTGGAGAGTCCTATTCCTGGTGGCAGTGGTTACAGGTAACAGATTTCCCATTCTATGGATTGAGGAGCAGAGTAGGGAAGCCAAGGTGAGTTTCCATCCACTCTAATTTTCTCTCCACAGGTGTCCATGCCCAGGTGCAGCTGGTGCAGTCTGGGGCTGAGGTGAGGAAGTCTGGGGCCTCAGTGAAGGTCTCTTGCAAGGCTTCTGGATACATCTTCTCAGACCACTGGATAGACTGGATGAGACAAATCCCAGGACAAAATCTTGAGTGGATGAGGGATGTTAACCCCAAGAATGGTAAAATGTACTATGCGCAGAACTTCCAGGACAGATTCACCATGGCCACAGATATGGCCACAAGCACAGCTTACATGGAACTGAGCAGCCTGAAAGCTGAGGACACTGCCGTGTATTACTGTGCAAGATACACAATGAGATTGAGTCAGTCTGAGCTCAGACACAAACTTCTCTGCAGGAAGAGCTACAACCACTAAGGGGTGGTCAGCATCCTGAATTTAGAACTATACCAGCAGCAGAGCAGTTGGATGTTTGGGCTAGTTTCTTGTGTGGTTTCCTATTCATATAACAGTTTCATCAGTGAAAGATCCTGGATTCCTGATTCTGTGCTCAATTCTGAAGTCTCTGGGTTAGAAAAGTCAGTTGTGAAGGAAAACAATATTCTCATGTAGGAGAAACAGGGCCTCTTTCAGACAGACTTGTGCCTAACTGCAATGAATCCCTAATACTTATGACACAAGTCAGCTGAAATGAACCAAAGGCTTTGTGGTTGATGAAGTGGTCAGAATTGGGGATGTTGAAATTTCACAGGTCATGCTGGTGGGGATCAACAGACAAACAGAGAAGGCTCCAAGCAACATGGCTTACAAAAGCCATGACCTGAAAGCTGGACCCAAAGATATTCCCAGGTGGGTTGCCACTGGGGATGCCACTGGTGAAAACTCTGTTCCTCTGGAAACATTGCTGGAAGTGGCCGGCCATCTGAGATCTGCTCAGAACAACAACAAAAACTGAAAAAGACCTGGTAGCCTTTAAGATCATGCTGTGGGGAACATGATGAGTTCACCCCACCCCACACATAATCCTGGTGTAGGCAATGGACCCATGAAGATGACCAGAGCTAACAGCCAGCCCTTGGCAGGGGCGGCATCTATCAGCAATCCAGGATCCAGTGAAGCAGGTAACTTTGATGGCAATACCTCCATACCAGCCAATGGCACCCCTGTGGCTCCAAACCAGGTGCTGAATTGCATGGAGGGTTTCCCAAGACCAAAAGGATTGAACATTCCCAATCTCAAGAACCAGCTTCAACACATCTGTATCACCACATTCAAGGGAGTTGTGGATTTTCTGAGCACCCAGGGACAAAACTCTTCCGCTGTGAAGATTCTTTTAAATCCACAGACGCATAATGTGGACCTAAATGAATACTCAAGCCCTTTTCCCACTAGGTCTCTTTTTCAAAATCTGTACCCTCAAGCTGTGCATGTTTTTGACCAGTTGACCTCTAGAAAGCAGATTTCATCTTTCAAAGGCCTCAGTTGACCATACTGCTTTACTGTTTCTTGGAGGCTCAAAGGGTGATAGGGAAGCAACAGAGGTGTGAAGCAGAGTGGACTTTCTTTAAAAAGTTACAAGTGAGCTAGTTAGAATAACCTCGGCATAAATGGAAGCAGATGAAGAAAGCTAGCAAGAGAGTTGAACAGTAATACTTACAAAATACTGGAGAACCTATACTCCTAAAATATTTTCTGGCCCTGCTGGTTTGGCTTCCTGAATGGAGTTCTGGCCTGCAAACCTAAAGGCCAATGGTTGGCTTCCCAGTCAGGGAACATGCCTGGGTTGTGGGCCAGGACCCCTGTTGGGGGTATACCAGAGGCCACCAACACATTTTTCTCTTCTTCTCTTTCAAATAGAATAGACAGATCACGTCCTCCTCTCCCACTGCTTTGCAGCCTCTCTTAGTCTTAGTTCTTCCTCAAACCCAACAAGCAGCCCCCAGCCCCTGTCTGGCCTTCCTGTATCTGGATGCTTCCCTAAATTGCCAGGATGCCAAAAGACCCTGACTCAGAGTCTCCCTTCCCCATTGGAGGTGCAGATGATCAGCAGGCCAGGAAGAAAACTGGTGGGCCAAGTCCTCTCTCAAGGTGACAACCACAACCCATTGTCAGACTACAATCATGTGTCAAAACTGTTCTCTTGACTTTCAAGACAACCTAGAAATAGATGAAAGTAAAAATCTCTCAAGTTTCATATGCCTACAACAAAACAGAGGATGCTAGATAAGCCAAGAAAAAAATAGGTCTATCTTCACCCTTATTCCCCTATCTTCTTTTTTTCCTGCAATCTCCCTTATTCCCCTATTTTTTTTCTTTTCCTTTTTCCACAATCTTTCACCATCCCCATGTCCTGCCATTCATTTCTGACATTTCTCAAGTCAGGTTTTTTTTGTTTGTTTGTTTTTTGTTTTTTTTTTGCATGGGTTCCTTTTCCCCACACTCCACAGGAAAAACTCTTACTGAAGTGCCCACAGCCTGTCATCCTCCACCTCAAATAAGAGCTCTTTGAAGACAAAGAACCTGTGTTTTATCTTTGTGTTCCCAATGCCTAGTACTGTTCCCAGCATGGAGAGTGGACTCAAAAAATGACTGTTGAATAAACAAGTGGCTTGTCTCTTGGGAACAATCTGAATGCATCAGAGGAAGTAGAAATCAAAACTGGTGCCTTGAATAATTTGGTCAAAGCTCACCATTCATTTAATTGATCTACCTGCTTCACTGTTCAAGCAGGATTCCTATCATGTCATGTATAGAATTGTACACAGCAAAATAGCTTCAATCCCCACTCCTCTTCCAAATGGCTAAATTTACCTCCTTCAATGGAAACTTTGGACATAATTCTATCTCATTGATTCAAAAACTCATTATTCTACATGCTTAACATTTTGGAACACAGGCAAGCATTGACCTGAAAAATTCTCTGAGCATCAAAGGAAGTGGGTAATGTTCATTCATTGGGCACATTAGCAAACCCTGAAGGCTTTCATTCAAAATCTACTGGCTTGTAATTTTCAAAAATAATTTTATTTGGAGGGGAAACTTATCTAGCCAGGCTCAACCCTAGGGCAGTGATTTTCAATGTTTTTCACCATTCATTAATTACTCAAATTTTGTGGTACCCCCAAAACCACATATTTTGCCAATCTGACCAAAAAGTATAAAAAATAAAAGTATAATTTTGATCCATTCACACTGAACAGTCACTGTTGTATTGGATGTTGGTATTATTTATTTTTCACATTTCTCCCAATCTAAGGGAAAATATGTCTGTCAGTTGCCCTGACTAGTCAGGTATCACATGTTTTAAAAAGTGTTGGGGCACACCGGCTGAAAATCACTGCCCTGGGATATCAGCTTGTTGTCTTTGGAGTCCCCTCTGCACTAAACTAAACTGACCCCCTCTCACATGCCTCCTTGTTGTGAATGGTCTAAGTGCTCCAGGAGGGTAGGCTCTGTGAAAATGACAGCAGGAAGTTTTTTTGTACTGAGAGGGAGGTGGTAACATCAGCAGACATCCAGTCCACCAATGCCTGGCCTAAGCACATCTGTCTGTTGAAAAATGGGAATGCGAGGGATGCTGATCAGCTCTGCTTTGGTTCACTTTCTTCTCAGTAGAAACCAGTTTAAAAAAAAAAAAAAAAAGATATTCCTATTCTTATTGACAGAAGATGAGTACTGCTAGGATGTGTTAGCAGAGAGCTACCCAAGGAGGCTTCCAACTTCTGCCTGGTTTAGTCCTCCATTCTCGTGGCATGGGGTCACTTTCAGAATGGCACTTCCATTCAACTGTCATGGCTCAAGCACAAAGTGGTTTTCTCAACCTGAGGTACTAGAGTGGAGACCTTTTGGGTGAGAGGAGAGGAGATAATGTTATTCTATTTTGTAGAGAATAAAGATATGCATGGGGTTAATAAATTAGTTATATTCTATTATAAGAAAGAAAGCAAAGGAAAGAAAGAAAAAAAAGAAAGAAAGAATGATAGAAAGAAAGAAAAGGAAGAATTTCAAATTGAGAGATATAAAGAGACAGAGATAGACAGATAGAAAAGCAGGGGAGAGTTGAGCAGGTAAGCCTGCAGGCTGAGGCTGTAGCAGTTGCTCATGGGTACCTGACTGTTGCTGGGAATGGTGCCTAGAGGCCAGGTGTACTGCTGGAAACTACTTTCTGCATTTATGGCCAAAGCACCCTGAATATGCAGGATCTCCTTATATTCTAGACAGCTAAACAGGCTGACAGATCGAGTCAGATGAGTGGGTGCTCTAGGCTTTTGTGGAATTCTCATTTTTGTGCCCTGCCTTTGCCCTCTTTTCCGCCATTGCCTTGGTGGTTCCTTTCAGCCACTTTCTCCTGCTAGGGTGTCTTCACCTTCTTGCTCAGAGTAGAACCACTGCCCAGAATAATGAGCAAGCACTCCCCATTGACACTGGCACTGCAGAGGATACTGGATGGGCTACTATGAGGATCCAGGCTGCCACTGGGCACCTGTTGAGTATGGAAGTGGGCTGGTGTGTCCCATCCCCACAGGCGAGGGTATAGGCCCACAGCCTTGCTTCGGGATCCCAGAGATAGTCCCACCAACAGGGGGAGGGGAGCACCATCACAATATCCTCAACCTGGAGGCCCAGGGAATTCCTGACCTTGTCTCTGCCCAGCCTCTTCAGGGAGTGTCTTGGCTGCGGGAGGCACCTGCCACCCCTTCCTTGTCCTGCCTTTGGCTCTTACTTCTGCAGGCCCTCAGCTACCAGCAGTCTGACTGAGATTGCAGCAGGTTTCTGAATCCTTTCAGTTTGACCTGGGCAGGACCCCTCCCTTCCTTACCTCTCAAAGCAGAGCTAGTCACCACTAAGGGAGGTGCCCCTGTCTCACCCTTTCTTGCTCTGCCCTTTTGGAACCTGGTGAGATGGCAGAGGGGACCAGTGGAAGGTTCAGGGGCAGCCTCACAGAGAAGGGCAAAACACCCAGAGTAGATCCACCTGAGGCCCCCTTGAGGAGAGAGTGTCCTGTAGGCCAGGAAGGGCCTCTTGAGGATGCTGGAGGCCACTTTCCCTTTCTACAGCCCCACCCCCTGAACATACCCAATGCCCTGTGATCTCACAGGCTAAGCAGGGTCTGGCCTGGTGAGTACTTGGATGGAACTTGGCCTGGGAATGTTGGGTTCTTTAGGTTTTTTCCCACCAACCCCCACCACCATTGCCATAGTCACCACAGCAGCCCCTGTAGCATGGGCACAGTAATCCTATTGCTCAGTGAAGAAGCCTTGGCCTAGGAGTGTGGAATCATAGTGAATCTTTGTCTTTTGACATTGGGCATGACATGAAATAACAATGGAGGCTGTGTGACATCACAGAGGGGACCTGTGAAATTACAGTTGCACCCCGTTACATCAGTTAAGTCCAAGTGACATTACAATGGAGGGTTGTAACATCATAGTAAGCCCAAGCAAAATCACAGTGGAGGCCTGTTACAACAGAGTAAGTCTATGTACCATCACAGTAAGGGCCTGTGCCATTAGAATTATGGCCCGTTACATCACAATGAGACCACATGAAATCATATTGGAGGCTTATTACATCAGAGTGAGGTTGTGTGACATCAAAGTAAAGGCCTGTGGCATCACAATTGTGGCCTGTTACATCGTAGTGAGTCCACAGGAAATTAAACTAGAGGCTTATTGCATCAGATTGAGGCTGTGTGACATCATAGTTGAGGCCTGTTGCATCAAAATGAGGCCATGAGCATCACAGTGAAGCTGTGTAGCAGAGTTAAGTCATGTGGCTAGAGATTAGAAGCCTGTTACATCATAATGAGGACATGTAACATCACAGTGGATTCTTGTTACATCACAATGAGTCCATGTGAGATCACTGCCTCATTGTGTGACATCACAGATAATGCTTTCTGACCACATAGAAAAGCAGTATGAAATTACAGTGGAGGCCTCTGACACTGTAGTACTGGGCTGTCACATCACAGTGAGGTGAAATGACCTCACAGTGGAGGATTGTTACACACAATGAGGCTATGTGTTATCACAATGGCGACCTATTATAGTGTGTTTGTGTGATATCACAATGGAAGCTTATGAAATTACTGTTGTGGCTTGTTACATCACTTGATGTCTTTTGACACCACAATGGGGGGTTGTTACATCAAACAGAGACCAAGTGAAAAGTCAGTCAAGTCGTGTGATATCCCAGTAAAGGCTTTGTCACATCACAATGAGGCTGGGTTGCCACAGTCCTGCCAGGCCAGAGGAATGATAGATGGGGTAGGATTCGTAATGAAAAGACAGACACAAAAATGTTGGGGTCAGGAAGACTGCCACTCGTGGTGACAGCACCACTTTATTATTCACACAAAACTTGTTGGTGGGAATGTAGGCTGGTGCAGCCACTGTGGAAAACAGTATGGGGTTTCCTTAAAAAACTAAAAATGGAACTGCCTTTTGATCCAGCAGTTCCACTACTTGGACTATACTCAAAGAATCCTGAAACACCAATTCATAAGAACCTATGCACACCTGTGTTCATAGTGGCACTATTTACAATAGCCAAGTGCTGGAAACAGCCTAAGTGCCCATCAGTGGATGATTGGATCAAAAAACTTTGGTATATTTACACAATGGAATTCTATATAGCAGAAAGAAAGAAGGAACTTGTACACTTTGCAACCACATGGATGGAACTGGAGAGTATTATGCTTAGTGAAATAAACCAGTCAGTGAAGGACAAATATCATATCATCTCACCCATTACAGGACAATAATGAGCAAAACTAATAACAAGCAAAACAGAACCAAGTATATAAATACAAGGAATAGGCCTTCAGTGGTCAGGGAAAAAGGGGTTGGGGGGAGGGGGGAGGGGGTGGCAGAGGCAAGAGAGGGGAGCAGCTTAGACAAGAACCTAGTATAAAGGAACCATGGACATGGACAACAGGTGGGATTGACTTTGGGGGGAATGGGTGGGTGGGGAGGGGGACAGAGGGGAGCAAAAAGGGGATGGATGTGATACAGCAACAATAAAATTAAAAAAGATAATGAAAAAAAAAATATATAGGTTTTTTCAGCATTCAAGCCTATTTCCTAGTGAACTTATTTTGGCTGAAAGTACTTTTCCCCACAAGACATTTGCTTATTTTTTAGTAAGTAATTATTATCACTTTGGAAGCATACTACTTATGTTATGTCTTTCACTACACAGCCACTGTTTACTCTTGCTGAAGGTCAGCTTGTCCTCTAAACATGATGTAGAACTTTTTCTTTTGCTCACAGATGAACATAATGCAAACCTACTTGAAGCTGTTTGATGCTGGCTGCGAGCACACGGATGAGGACTGGACGAAGACAAGCAAGAGTTAAAAACAGTACCACTAATGCTACCCCACTACTGATTAAACTAGATAGATTGGCTTCTGACACAAGTCTCTTAATGGAGCTTACAATCTGCTCGGCCACCGACGCGGGCCCCACCAATGCTTTACCATCCATGTACCTTTCTTTTTTTCTCATTATTTCCCATTTCCGCTTCTCTCCTTGAGTTTCCTACTCCAAATGTTTCCCTATATGTTCCTTTCTATTGTCCTGTGTCACCTTTTTCACTTCAATTCCTTCACCTCGTGCTTCTTCCCTGTACACAATCCTTCAACTTGCACAGACCCTGTTCAACTTATATTGACCCTCTGCTACTTACACAAACCTTTTGCAACTTTCCTAGTCCTTTTAGTTTCTCCTTTTAACTTACTGAGAAATAAATAACCTACTTTCAAGTCTATTTTCTTCAAAATATATTGCCATAATTTACACCTTCTATTACCAAAACTATATATTCTTTCCCAACTTAATTAGTATTTTTAATTTTTAGTGATGAACAAAAGTAACTAGCATTCTTTAGATTGGCAAATTTATGAATACATTTCATAACTTTTAGGAACAGTTTTTTTTTTTCCTATTGGCAAATATACTCACAATTTTTTGTTGGTGATTACTGTATCTCTTAGGGTGCTCCAAAGGGAGCTGTATAATAATCCTTCAACTTTTCCCCCACCCTCCCACATGTTTCCAAGTTGACAGTCCCCTCATCTGGGAACCAGGGACAAACATCTCCAACAAAAGACAGAAATTTACTAAGCTGCTCATTTCCTACTCGAGCCCCACGGCTCTTAAGCATTGTTTTTAAAAGCAAGCAAAACAACATATGCTGGTTACTTACACTTTGCCCCATTTTTTACTCCTGATGAAAACAATTCCCTCGGCTCCACCCCTCCTTCTTTTTTTCTGAAGTAGCGGACGTCCTTTTGCCAAGGGGGATCCTACCTGTCCTTTGCTATGCCATCCCACCATTCAGGTCCCTGTTCACGCACCACCTGTCACGGTCCTGCTGGGTCAGAGAAATGATAGACGGGGTAGGATTCATAATGAAAAGACAGACACAAAAAAGTTGGGGTCAGGAGGACTGCCACTCTTGGTGACAGCACCACTTTATTACTCACACAAAAGTTATATAGGTTTTTTCAGCATTCAAGCCTATCTCCTAGTGAAATTATTTTGGCTGAAAGTATTTTTTCCCACAAGACATTTGCTTATTTCTTAGTAACTAATTATTATCACTTTGGAAGCATACTACTTATGTTATGTCTTTCACTACACAGCTGCTATTTACTCTTGCTGAAAGTCAGCTTGCCCTGTAAACATGATGTGGAACTTTGTGATCATTGGAACTCTTCTCAACCCAGCTGTTGACCTTTTGGCCATCAGCCCGCCTCGAAGCCCTGAGTCCGGCCATGCCTTGACTCTGGGGGTCCCGACACTGGGTGAAATAAAAATGGATCCCTATAACATCACTCTGAAGTGACTTGACATCACAGTGAAGGCATTGTGACATCACAGTGATGGCCTGTGTTATGACATTGCACAATGCCTAACATAACAATGAAGGCTGTGTAACACCACGGTAGAGGTTTTTGAAATTATTATTATGGTTTGTTACATCATTTGGGGGTTAGTGACATCATGGTAGTGAGTTGTTACATGAATGTGAGGCTGTGTGACAGATCAGTCAGGTGTTGTGACACCACAGTGAAAACTTTGTTGCATCATAGTAAGGCTGTGTGAAATCACAGTGAATGACTGTGACATCACATTGGATGTCACATGACATAAAAATGGATGCTGTGTGACATTATAGTGGAGGCCTGTGACATTGTAGTGGTGCTCTGTTACATCACAGTGAGACCAAGTGACATCACAGTGGAGGGTGGTTTCATCACAGTGAGACCATGAGAAATCACACCGTAAGGCTGTTACATCAAAATGAGGTTCTGTAACATCACACTGGAGGCATTTTAAATCACAATGAGGCCATGTGGCATAACAGTGAAGCTGTGTGCCATCAGACAGAGAGGTCATGTGGCACCAGATGGGAGGCTTGCTACATCAAAGTGAGGCCATTTTTTAAAATTTAATTTTATTGTTGTTGTATTACATCCATCTCCTTCAAGGCCATTTTATATCACAGTAAGGCTGTGAGACATCACAGTGAAGGCATTGTTACATCAGAATCAGGCAGTGTGAAAGAGTCTGTGTCACCAGAGTCTGGTGACATCATATTGAGGTCATGTGACATCATAGTGAAGGCTTTGTGGCAATACAACAGAGCTGTGTGCAAACCCAGTGACATCATACAATTCACAAGGAAGACATGTTACATCTCTTACATCTGTTACATCACCATGAGGCCATGAGAAATCACAGTGGAGGGTTGTAACATCAGAGTAAGGCAGTGTGACATCACATTAGAGGTCTGTTACATTACACTGAAGTTATGTGACATGGCAGTGAAGGCTTTATGATATCAGAATGCAGCTGTGTGAAATCACAGTGAAAGCTTGTGACATCACATGGGATGCTGCATCACATAATAATGGAGGCTGTGTGACATCATACTTGAAGCCTAGGATTGAGGGTTGTAGCCTGTTATATCACATGAAACAAAGTGACATAACATAGAAGGGTTGTTACATCAAGTGTGTAAATGTGACAAATCAGGCAGGTCATATGACATCACAGTGAAGGCTTTGTGATATCACAGTAATGCTCTATGAAATCACATTGGAGGCTGGTGAAATAACATCAGACACTGTGAAACATATATATGGAGACCATGCAACATCACAGTAAAGGGTAATGGCATTATAGTGGCCTGTTACATCACAGTAAGGCCTACCTAGTGACATCACAGTGGAGGGTGGTTTCATCACAGTAAGGTGATGTGAAATCACAAAGGAGGGCTGTTACATCAGAGTGAGGCTGTATGACATCACAGTTGAGGCCTTTTCAGCACCAGAGGTCATGTGGCATCACAGTGGAGGTGTGTTACATTACAGTGAGGCCTTGTTCCATCATAGTGAGGTTGTGAGTTATCACAGTGAAGGCATTGTTATATCATAGTGAGGTTGTGTGAAATCACAGTGTAGCCAGATGACTTCATAGTGAGGTCTGGTGATACCACAGTCAAGGCTTTCTGACATCACAGTGCAGCTATGTGAAATCACAGTAGAGGCCTGTGAAATGATGGCTGTAGCTTGTTATATCACATGAGGCCAAGTAACACCACAGTAGAGGTTTTTACCTCAATATGAGACCATATGACAAGTCGGTCATATCATGTGGCATCACAGAAAAAAGCTTTGTAGCATCACAGTGACCCTGTGTGAAATCGCAGTGAAGGAATGTGACATTACAGTGGATGCCACAGGACATAAGAATGGAGGCTGTGTGACCTCACAGTGGGGGGCTTTGACATCATAATGGTAGCCTGTTATAGTGTAAGGGAGATGTAAGTAAGCCCCCCCCCTTAATGGCCTTGGCTAAGCCCCCCTTAACGGCCTGTAAGGGGGATGTAAAGGGTTAATGGCCTTGGCTCCTGGAGGGGAGTGGGGAGCCCGCCTTAAAGGCCTTGGCTTCTGGACAGGAGCCAGCTATAGCCAGCTTGAGTGATCAGAAAGGCGCTGAAAAACTAGCTTTAATTTCTATGTCTGTTTCTGTAACCTTGCAAGGCCAGGGAGTGAAACTTCAACTATAAAAGTTGCTTTTTGCCTTAGCTCAGGGCCCAGAATTTGGAGAGCAGCTTCTCCTCTGGGACCGTGTGTGAATAAAGAATCGTACTCCTGTGCTTCCCCAGTGTCTGGTTGGTTTCCTTCTGAATTCTGATAGAACAATAGCACAGTGAGGTTAAGTCACACCACAGTGGTAGGTTATTAAATAACATTGAGGTCATTGACATCAGAGTTGCAACATGTTACATCACAGAGACACCACTTGATACAGTGAGGCCATGTGAGACCACAAAAAAGGCCT
>PVIW01012856.1:0-30062 GCA_004026585.1 Noctilio leporinus
TACTAGGTTCTTGTCTAAGCTGCTCCCCTTTCTTGCCTCTGCCTCCCCGCTCCCCCCAATCCCCTTCCCCCTGACCACTGCAGGCCTATTCCTTGTGTTCATATATTTGGTTCTGTTTTGCTTGTTGTTAGTTTTGTTCATTATTGTCCTGTAATAGGTGAGATCATATGATATTTGTCCTTCACTGACTGGCTTATTTCACTAAGCATAATACTCTCCAGTTCCATCCATGTTGTTGCAAAGTGTGAATGTATTTTTTAGGTGAGGTTAACCCTTAAGTCAGTGGACTGAGGGCAGCAGATCACCCTCCTCCGTCTGTGGGTGGGCCTGGCCTAAGCAGTCAAAGGAGCTGGCGGACAAGCTGAGGCCCCTGATGAAGAAGGTTTCCAGCAGCAGCGGGCCTTCAGCCTGGCCCTGCGGAGTCAGCCAGCTCTCCCCTGCCTGACCCCCCAGCCGGCTGGTCTACCCTGCAGACCACAGACCTGCAGCCCCCACAATCCCCCAGCCAATTCCGTGAGATAAGCACGGCCTCCCCCACCAAGGCGGTTCCCACAGCAGCAAAACCGGCTGCCTTCTGTGGGCCTGTGCCGAGGTTCAGGTGTCGGCCCCAGGGTTGAAACCTCCCTCCAGGGGTCTGCTTTCAGTGCCGTCAGAAGCTTTCTTCCCACCCTCTCTGTCCGGGTCACTATTCAGCTGATGTCGGCTGAATCCATGAAGAGCCCAACCTGTCACCAGGGGCCCAAGGGGAGCCCTTGGTTAAGTGGAGTCTTAAGAGACTCCCAGAGCCCTGGCTGGTGCAGCACAGTGGTTAGAGCACCGGCCTGTGAACCGTAGGGTTGCTAGTTCGAGTCCCAGTTAGGGCACGTGGCTGGGTTGCCGGCCAGGTCCCCAGCTGGGGGCATGAGAAACAGGTGAATGTTTCTCTCCCTCTCCCTCCTTCCCCTTCTCTCTAAAAATAAAGAAATAAAAAGCATACGTATATTAAAAAGGCCTGGCAGAGCCTGGGCCCGTGGCACCCCTGACCCCAGTTTTCTCCCCAGCACCCAGAGAAGACCCTTCTGCTAGGCTGTCTTCACAGTCAGGTGTGGGTTTCACAGTTACAGCTCTCAGTTCTGAGCTAAATGCTAACCCCTGAAGGGAAATGCAGTGCTAACAGAGCAATAAAGACGCATTTAGAGAGAAAATAACTGCATTTAAAGGGAAAATAACTTATGCCGCCTTCATCTTTCACGCGGAGGGAATGAAGAAACGATTGTCAGCAGCCTTGCTGTCTGGGTGCTGGCCCGGTCCTGTGCTGGGTCCCGTGCTTGTCTGGGACCTCCAGGCCTCAAATAGGTGCCCCCCCCCCACACCAGTGGCTGTGCCTGGGATGGGGGTCCTGCCTGGTCTCATCCAGGGTGAGAATGGTCATCGTTTGACTATCCATGGACATTCGGGATGGGAGGTGCGGAGGAGGGCCGTGGGGAAAAGTCGGGTTCCGCGTGTTCCCGTCAGTTCCAGTTCATAAATCATTGTCGTGACCGTGGGCGGTGTCAGCGGGGACATATTGAATCAGCCCCCTGCTTGTGGGGATTTTCCATGCACCTGAGCTCCCCAAAGGCAGAGGGGGCCGTCTTCATGTGCAAAGCGCCTCCAGACGCCCAGTGCAGGGGAGGGAGGAAGGAAAACATGGCCCCCAGCTTGGGGGTAAACAGGCTTTGTTTGTCTACCCGTCTGACCGCTGTTTTCGGCAGACCGCACTGCGCCTCCTCAGCTGTCACGCGGGCCCTGGGGAGCGTGCTGTTGTCACGACGTCTATCTGATTAAACATCTGCAGCTGCAGAAGGACGGAGAGTGTGCGGCCCTGGGGGGCCAGGTTTACGTGTGGGGTGACTTGCCGTAGTCAAGAAGGTGACCCCAAAGCTAGCTCTCAGGCACCCCTATTCCTGACTGTGCTGATTCCTACTGATTCTCTCTTTACAGGACTAACCTGTGTTTTCCTTGTCTTAAAAAAATAATTTAGCCCTGGCTGCTGGCTCCATGGACAGGCACCGGCCTGCAAACCCAAAGGTCGCTGGTTCGATTCCCAGCCAGGGCACATAACCAGGCTGCAAGCCAGGTCTCCAGCCAGGTCCCCAGCTGGAGGCAGGTGAAAGGCAACCAAACATGGATGTTTCTCTCCCTATCTGCCTCTCTCCCTTCCCCTCTCTGTGGAAATAATAAATAAAATCTTAAAAAAAATAATTCATTCTTTTTCATTGTCTTCATTTATCTTTAAATGTTATTTATTTTATTTTTAGAGGGAGAGGAAGGGAGGGAGAAAGAGAGGGAGAGAAACATCCATGTGTGGTTGCCTCCTCACACACCCCCAACCAGGGACCTGGCCCGCCACCCAGGCCTGTGCCCTGACTAGGAATCGAACCGGTGACCCTTTGGTTTGCAGGCTGGTGCTCCATCCACTGAGCCACACCAGCCAGGACCTGTATTTTCCTTTTTTTAAAAAATTGTTTATTGGTTTTAGAGAGAGAAGGAGAGAGGAAGGGAAAAAGAAAGAGAGAGAGGGGAAGATGTCAGTGCGTTGTTGCACTTATCAACACATCGATGGTTGATTCTTGTACCCGCCCTAATTATGGGTCGAACCCACAACCTTGGCCTGTTGGATCGATGCACCAACCCACTGAACAACCCGGCCAGGGCCACACTTCAGTGCCCCCCTTGCTGCCCGGTCTATCTGAGAGCTCTGAATTAATTGCCTTCCCTGGTTGCCCATTTGTTAGCTGGATGACTAAAACTGAATAAATGAGCTATTTCTGGCCAGTTCTGCCTGTTACCAGCCCCTAGGGTGGAGGAGGCTCAGATGGAGACAGAGCTTTTGCGTCCAGTGCGCGTCAGCATGAGTCACTCTCAGGGGGAATTCTCTGCTGCAGTCAAAAGGAAAAACAAGAAAGAAAGAAAATAAAAGAAACTATGGTGGCCTCATGGCAGGGTCACTCGAGATAAGGTGCAGCTGCCTGGTGTCCAGGGGTCTCTGGGCCCACATGGAAGGCACGTCTGTGGTCTCCTGGGCCCCCCCGATGGGTCCTGGATGCTCACCTCTCTTTGACGTGCTGGGGTGAGGGACACATGTCACAATGCCCATCAAGGGGCCATGAGCCGAGAGAGCCCACCATCCCCTCCCCTCTGAGCCCCGATGCGACGTCTGTCTTCCCGGAAAAGAGGGTGACTTGAGCATCTCAGCCCAAGTCTGGCACCATGCTGTGTTCAGGATTTTAGTATTTCCTGCAGGTTGATGCCCCCAGGGCTGAGCAGGGCTCACGGCCTGGCCTGGGGTCCTGAGTCTGGGGCTCTGCCCCTGCCCGTGCACCCACCTGCAGGGCTCAACTGGGGATGCAGCCCCCAGTCCCCCTTTGCTTGCCTCTCACCTGGCTGGACCCAGACTTGCCTAGAAGTACCTTCTCTAGCTCAGGTGATGATGTTCTAGGCCTGGAGCCTGGGGGGACTTCCTGGGCCAGGGACCACTGAGGTCCCCCTTAGGGTGACCATATTGTCCTGGGGCTGCTGTGGTGAAGTCCCACCAACCAGGTGGCTTATTTTCTCCCAGTTCTGAGGGCCAGAAGTCTGACATCTAGGCATTGAGTGTTTGGCTTCTTTTGGAGGCTCTGCAGGGGAACCTGCCTGTTCCCCGCCTCTCTCCTGGTCCCAAGAGCGGACCACCGTCCTCGGTGCCTGATGGCCTGTCGACACATTGCTCTGATCTCCGTCTGTGTCCCCACAGGGGTCTGCTGTCTTCCTCCCATCTCACCTCTCCTGAGGACCCTCTTCCCTGGATCTAGGGCCGTCTAGTTCAGGATGGCCACACGTCGAGATCCTTAACCTAATTACCCTGCAAAGACCCTTTTCCCAATGAATAAGGTCGCACGTGGGGTTTCCAGGTGGACATATCTAACGGGGGCACCGTTCACCCTACAAACTGGGCCCGAGCAGTGCTTCCCAGAACAGCTTGTCCACGTTCCACCACCAGCTATGGCTGCCACCGGCCACCAACCTTCGCCTCGGAGCTGCACCCACCGTTTCCTCCTCTCAGATCCTGGTGGGCGCAGCCCTGCTGGGGGTGGGGGCTGGTGGGTGGGCCTGGCTTCCGGAGGTGCACCCACTTCAGGTCCCGTGTGTCTCTTCCCCTTCAGGGACCGTGTCTCCCCAGGGCATGTTCTCTGGGGCCCATCGGTCAGAGCACGAGAGGCGAAGCCAAAATTATCAAGGTGATCTGAGCATCTGATTGGTCTTCATATTCCACAGCTCCACTCACCTCCACCAGACCAGGGGAGCCCTGTGTCCTCCTGGGCCTGATGACACATGCCCGTCCCAGTCTCCAGCGCTGGCCCATCCCCCGAGTGGGAACTGTTCCACCACCTTTTAGCTTGTGTTTCCCTGCCCACCAGTGGCATGGACGCTTTCTACACACTCCGTACCTCCTGGATTCCGTTCTGTAAGTTGGCCTGGTGAGGTCCTGAGCCATGTTGCTGTGGGGTTGCCACTTTTTTCTCAGCACAAGAATTCTTTTGAATGGCCTGACACCATCTTTGTCCCTTTCTGCTGTTACCTACGACTGACATAGCATCATCCTTTGTTAAGAGAAGCCATTACTGCCCTGGCTGGTGGCACAGTGGATAAGGCACCTGCCTGCAAACCCAAAGGTCCCTGGTTCGATTCCCAGCCGGGGCACATGACCAGGTTGCAAGCCAGGTCTCCAGCCAGGTCCCCAGCTGGAGGCAGGGGAAAGGCAACCATACGTAGATGTTTGCCTCCCTCTTTGCCTCCCTCCCTTCTACTCTCTCTGAAAATGATAAATAAAATCATTAAAAAAAATTAAAAAGAGAGAAGCCATTACTTTTGGTCTGATTAGCCACACGTTTACATATATATATGCGTGTGTGTGTGTTTGCACGCCTTATGGTTTTTTGTTTTTAAGATTATATTCATTATTTTTAGAGAGAAGGGCAGGGAGGGAGGAAAAGAGGGAGAGAAACATCCATGTGTGGTTGCCTTTCCCCTGCCTCCAGCTACAGACCTGGCTGGAGACCCGGCTGGAGACCCGGTTATGTGCCCTGGCTGGGGAATTGGACCTTTGTCCCCCGAGCCACCAGCCAAGGTGTGGTTTTTCATCTGGAGGTTTTGTTTACGAAGTTTTCCCTGCCCTCAAGTCCAAAGAGATCTGCGTTTCTGGGTCTGGACTTTGTACTTCACCATTCACAAATAAGTCTCTCATTCACTGAAATCTGCCTTCCCAGGTCGGGCTCGGGGAGGGGGCTCCAGGGTTCATTTTTCTCGGGGAGCATCCATTTCAATTCCCTTTCATTTCTCGATGGGCTCCCGGGGAGAGGGCGCATCTTCTCATGCATGCCGTTTCATTTTTCTCCGGCACAGTTTTTGCAGAACACCAGACCTCCCCTCGCCGGTGGCTGCAATTTCCTCTCCAAATGGTGTCTGTTGGTGACCCAACTGTGGCGCAATAAATGAGTTTTAAAAATTGATTTCCAGCTTAGTGGTTGGAGGGACCATTAAGCTTGACATTTTGTTCTGTTTGAAGGCAGAAGCCTTGAGAAGAACTAAAAACAGCGTCCAATTTGCTCTCCGCACCATGTCCTGGGAGGGTGACTTCATCTAAATACAAAACCCAGCCGGCACGAGGCATTCCCAAGTCTCGTCGACAAAACTTAATTTTACCACAAGGACCACCGGGATGGGGGATTACACCCTTTTCCTCTCGTGTCGTGGGCCCTTCCACGGCTTTCAGGAAAAACCACCGGTTTCCCTCTTCCCTTCCTTGCTCTTGGAATCTCACCACAAGCGCCCCCTTTTCCTCGACTCCTTTGTAGTTAATTGTCGAAAATGGAGAAACGTAAGTCAGCAAGTATCTGAGGGAGTATTTTCTTCCCTTTCATTCTGCACCCAAATCATACGTCTCCAGCTCGTTAACTTTCACAGAACAAGTCCATCCCGTCAGCCACTCCCAGATCTAGAGGCAGGTCACTGCCCTGGCCCCCTGCAGTAACTGCCCTTCCTTCAGGGGGCGCTGTGCTGGCCCTGAACAGCATGGCTGGGTGTTGGCAGAGTTTTTCAGATCGTCTAAGGAGAGGCAGAGAAAGCGCATCTCTGCATTTGGCTCTTTTCCCCTAATATGGTTGTGGAATCCATCCACGTTGCCTTGCATGCCGGTATGTCAGGGAACATTCTTGGGGGTGCGTGTGCACACGCCCGCATGTGCGCCCACCTGCGCATGCGTGCATATTCCTGTAAGCCCAAGTAGTTGTCAGCTGAAATGTTAATGCTGTCAGGGGTCCCATGGGCTCGTCTTCCTGCTTTCTTCTTTTATTAAAATTTTTTTCTTTGTCAATTTGACTTGACATTTAATATTATCTTATATTAGTTGCAGTCGGGCTGCATCACAATGAGGCGTTTATAGAATTTACAAAAGGAATCTCTTGGTAAGTCCAGCACCCGCCTGGCCTCATCCATAGTTATTACAGTAGGATTGGCTGTGTTCCCTGAACCGCCCTTCACAGCTCCGGGACTGTCTTCTATTTGTTTACTTATTCACTTATTTATTCCTACCTGGAGGATATGCGTATTGGTTTTTAGAAAGAGAGGAACATGGAGGGAGGGAGAGAGACAGAGAGAGAGAGAGAGAGGAAGACATCAACGTGAGAAAGAAACATTGCGCTCTGACCAGGGATCGAACCCGGAACTTGGAGGCAAGACTTGGCTGGGGACCGAACGCACAGCGTTCTAGAGAAAGTGGCCACGTCTCAGCAGCCGAGTGTGGGGGTGTGGCCTGGGGAGGGGCCTTGCTGTCCACTGACACGGCCTGGACGGAGCCCTCCATGTGCCCCACTCTCCTCGGAGCTCCCAGCTAGAAGGACTCACGACTCCCTGTCCCCCCACACGCCCAGAGCAGCTGGCAAGGGAGGGGACCATGCTGCACCTGGGCGTGTGGCCTGAGCGGACCACCAGCACCTGCGGTCTCGGGGCGCAGGGTCAGAGGGCTTACCTGGGCCTCTCCATCCGTGTCCTTCCCGCACAGCTCTGGCGACTGCACTGGGGTCCCTGGCGGAGTCCACACTGACGGCAGGGCCACCAGAGGCCACCCGCCCCAGGGTCACGGCCGCTGTGCAGTTTCCCCCGTTTACCCTCTCGGCCTCCTTCCCAGGGTAGAGTGGCTGCTGCTGATGCCTGACGGAGTCTTACAGGGGGCACCATGGGCTCAAGGTCGCTCAGGGAGCCAGGGCAAGGCCAGGGTTGGAGCAGGGCTGTCAGAGACGTGCCGGGGGACGGTTTGAAGGCCCTGGGTCCCCGGAGGGGCCCATCGTCAGCCGGAACCCCTAGAGGCTGCTTCTGTTTTTCGTTTTTCCATCTGGCGGCTCCAGCCACTTTGGCCATATGGTGACGTCAAGTCCTGGGCAGGTTCATTTTCTTCTCAGGAAGGGTGCGAACACGCGGTGGCAGAGGCCACGTGGAGGCAGGGCCCTGGGGTGACGGGGACAGTGCGCTGAGGCTCCGAGGCTCCAGGAAAGGGCGCAGTGCAGGGTCGCCTTTGGCACCGGGTGTGTCAGAGGAAAGGCCAGGGGTCCTGGCTCAGCTGGGCAGGGCACTTGGCCCCGTACGGGCTGTGGGTTCGATTCCCAGTCTGGGCACATACCTACGTGGAGGGTTTGATCCCCGCTGGAAACACCTACGGAAGGTTACCCACTTGATATTTCTCCCTCTCCCTTGAAGAAAATCAATGAAAACGTATCCCTGGGGGAGGAATTTAAAAGCGAGGAAGTGAGAGCGAGTCCCTGTTGGCGCAGAGGTACCTCAGCTGTGTGACTCAGGAGGGTAGCGGCAGAATTGGGGTTCAGGGCCCGACTGCTGAGACCTGGCCGTATGTTCTCCCCAGGGCCCCCGACACGGTCCGCCACCACCGGGCAGCCCACCTGGACCAGGTCCGTGTCCTCGAGGCTGACGTGGAGCTGTTCCCTCTCTGCGCTGTTGGCTGCGTCCGGCCCTGCCCAGGGCGGGAGCATCGACCCCGCCATGCTTCCTGCGCTCCCCACGGAGCCTGGGGGTGGCTGCGCCATCGCGCGTGGGATTGTCCCCTGCAGGGATGCAGGCGCGGTTCAGAGAGACACAATCTGGGTGCCTCCTCAGTTGCTGTCGTTTGTGTGATCTCAGTCTGCGCTCTGCCCTTCCAGCCGCACAGCCCCTGCCCCTTACTTCCCACAGTCCACGGAGCGCCCCTGGCTCCCAGCCTGGGTGGTTTTGATAAAGCCAGGGGTGCCTGGGTGTGGATGACTTAATTTTCCCGGATACTGCGACATCGTTCGTCTCTGCCCAAGACAAAGACAATCCCAGCGGCAGAGCCGTGGCTGCGGCCGGGGCGGGTGGACGGGTGGGGTGGGCCTGGGTCGGGGGGACGGAAGGTGAGAAAGACAGGGCCGCCCTGAGACCCGGAGCTGCTCCGTGTCCCCGTGAAACCCCCCACGGAGCCCCCGCAGACCCCCGCGGGCCACGCAGGCACGGACCGCATTGTGCTCAGCAAGACAATGTTGATCGTTGAACATTGATTTCCCTCGATCAGATAGACCCTCCAGGAGGACAGCGGCCGCAGCGGGAGGTGACGAGGCCCACACCTCGTATAGGATCTTCCCAGAACGTGGCTGTGTTTGCAGAAGCAGGAAAGAGGGTCCCCACGTGCACAGCCAGGCCTGCGAGCGCTGAGCGCTGGGCTCTAGGGGCTGCGAGTGGCTGACCCCGGCGCCTGAGGACTGGGCCCTGGGGCCACCATGCATCAGGCCCAGATGCTGTGGGATGTCCTTTCAGCCTGGACACAGAAGTGGGTTTGTCTGCGAGACCTCGGGGGAGACCCGAAACAGCTGTTGGGGGTGGGGCAGCACCCCCTTAGCTGGACCGTCTGCACACGGACACGCTGATCTCCCCCCGACAAGACCCCTGAGGCATTTCCCCGCCAAGTGCAACTTGAGACTATTTCGGTGGCAAGTGACAAATGGAAGAGCAGGGAACCCAGGTGGGAAAGAATGTGTGACTCCCACCTGGGTAGCCCAGGTGGGGCTGACTTCAGGCCGCTGTGGATGTCCCTGGCCTCATGTCATGCACACCTTGACATGCCCAACTGTGCTCCCTTCACCCTTGGGTGGGCTTCTTGCATAGACCGGGCCGTTGGCTGCTGGAAGGAGCCTACAACTTTCTACCTTGGAATCAGAAGAAGGCAGAGTCCGCCTTCCTCCTGCCCCTGGACAGAGCTGGGAATGCTTCGCAGGGTGGTCGGCTGTGTCAAGAGCCCCGAAGGAGGCAGGTGTCCAGTTACTCACACAGTCCTCAGTGCCAGAAGATTCTTTCGCTGAAAGCACTCATCAGGGCCTGGAGCCCCCAGACAGGGCCGGTGGCCTGTGCGCCCCTCTGGGAGCCGCCCCGGTTCCCTGGGACCGAGGTTCTGCGCCACCGGCCTGCGTGGCCTGCAGCTGGCACTTTCTCGTACATGATTGTTTTCCCTTTGAAAACTGCTCCATGAAACGTAGTAAACTTGGGGCTGGCTGACTGAATGGAGCCAGATGGACTCCAAGAGAGAAAGACGAGTGCAGTCCTAACATCAGCCGGTCTGAGAGCTGCAGGAACGTTTGGGAGATTTCTTGTGAAATGTGCAATGACCCAGGCGCTGTGGTATTTCAACGAGGAGAGAACCCCTCATGCTTCCGTGGTTCCGTGAAGGGACAACCTCAGGGCTGGGCCTGGGGGACAGCTCAGGGCCCAGCCACAGGGACCTCTGTCCGCAGACAAAATCTTCCTACCAAATGTTAGTAGGAATTCAGCCCATACCTGTCACCCTCTGCAGAACTAATCACGGAAGGGAAATAAACAGGGGCGATGAGGTCCATATCCACCAACAGAAACTCTATTTGCGGATTCAGCTGCGCTGTAAAAACCGCTATAAATCTATACAAACCCTAAAGGGACGTTTCGCTCTATTACCGTCTCTTAAATTCATGTGGCTAACGGCGGTGATTCTATTTGCAAACGCATCATCTCAGCCTTGGGAAAATCAGCGAGGGCGTCCTGGAATCGTTTAATGTCTTAAAGCCCCTGCTGTTGGAATTGTCAAGAAGGATGGGTCGGATGGGGCCCACGTGGAGGGGGAGCTCAGCCTTCGCCAGAGAATAGGCGAGCATTTCACCGTGTAGGTTTCCTCCATTGCAGACTTGCAGGGGTTAAATTCTATGTTTTCATCAGGAGCATCCTTTCTGCCCTGAAGGTAGGTGCTCTCCACCTGGCTGGAGGTGATTAAGAGAATCTCCAAGACCCCGTGCAGGTCAGGTTCCACGGTGGCTTCAGCTTCTTGGGCGGAAGCCAGGTGTGAGCCTCCAGGGGGGTCTCCTTTCTCTTCCTTGCAGGTCCTTTCTTCCCCCTTGGTGATAAGCTGGACACGAAGCTTCTCAGCGAGGGGTGTGCTCCAGGTCAGGGACCCCAGTCCAGGTGCCCCGGTGGGTTGTAAAAATGAGACCGGGGTGTAGGTTGCTCAGGGTTGATGGAAAAGAAGTGGTGCCTGGCTCTCTCTGGACCCCTGGGGTGGCTTCTGACCATTGGAGAGAAGTCCGTGCAGACTCAGCTCGTTCCGCCTTAACCTGGGCAGCCCTCATGTGTCCCCCTCAGGTTACAGAAATGCAGGTGTCCACACGGGCCAGGTAGCTCAGTGGGTTAGAGTGTTGTCCTGCTATGCCCATGGGGTGGGATTGATCCCTGGTCAAGGCACCTGAAGAATTAACCAATGACCGCCTAGAAAGCAATGTGGGGTTCCATTTCAGCATCTTAAGAGGATAGTCATCTAGTTTTTCCCGTAGAAAAGAGGCATTTAAAAAACTCCAGAGCAATAGGCACTAGGGTACATGACTTGGTTGCTGGGGTGCCGCTCAACCACTTTGTACCGGCGTCGGGGTTCAGGAGCGCGTGCATGGCTACCACGGTCATTCATTCCTGCCTGGTCGGTGTGGCTCCGTTGGTTGGCGTGTTGTCCTGTACCCTGAGAGGTCAGGGTCTAACTCCTAGTCGGGGCACATGTCTGGGCTGTGTGTTTGATGCTCAGTTGGAAACAGCATATTAACCTCTCTCTCTCTCTCTCAAAATCAATGAACATGCCCCGCAAATGAGAATTTTTCAAAAAGAGCACGCCTGAAGTAGAAATTAGGCACTACTCAGCAACTCTCCCCTCGTATTATCTTTTCTGGGGCCTTCTCGAGATGGAATTGACCAACAGAATGATAGTTAAAGCATCTAATGTGAGGACTTGGTAGCCACACACGGTACGGAGCGTTCTCACCACCGAGTTAACGGACGCGTTCTTGGCCTCTCTCATCCTCACATTATGTTTTTAGTACGCTCACTGAAGTCCCCCTCTCGGAAAATTTTAATTTTACCACACAGTGCTGTCCATGGCAGTCGCCGTGGTAGCCATGAGACCCTCAGACCCTATGCATTGAGCGGCTGAAAGTTGGTACCTTTTACCGGCCTCTCCCCACTTCCCCACCCCCAGCCTTTGGAAACTACCATTCTACTCCATTTCCGAGTTCAATACTTTTTCCCCTGCTTCCACATATAAGTGATGCCATGTAACATTCATGGCCGTACACTCCAAAGCACCTTCCAGATTCAATGCAATCCCCACCAAAATTCCAGTGGCATTCTTCACAGCAATAGGAAAAGCAATCCTGAAATCTGTGGGAACCACATGCAGCCGAAGTTACCTTGAGAAAGAAGAAAGCTGGGAGCATCTTGCTTTCAAACTATACTCCAAGGCGGTAGTAATGAAAACAGCATGGTATTGACCTAAAAAACAGACACAGACATCAACGGAATGGCATAGAGAGCCCAGAACTAGATGGCCAATTAATTTTCAACCAAGGCGCCAGTAGAGTGGAGAAGATAACTTTTTCAACACATGGTGTTGGGAAAAGCAGACAGGCTCATGCAAAAAAAATCAGACCCCCAAAAATCAACTCAAAGTGGCTTTACGTGGCCTTCAGAACTCACTCGGGGAGATGTTCCAGGTTGTAAAGTAGTCTGAAGTTCCAGCACCCTGAGAAAGTCTGCAAAAGGCCTTGTCTGGCACAGCGGTGACGATCAGGAATTCAGCAATGACCAAGGTGACTGCAGCTGACCTGGGGCCCCTGGGAGTGAGGTTGGGTCGAGTTGCTGGCCAGCGTCACAGTGGTCTGCAGGGGTCCTGCTTCCAATGATGCTCGCCCCCGAGTGTGCCCGGTGGATGGCTGGCAGGTGGCAGGAGGCTTTAATTCCTTCCCATGTGACGTCCTCACAGCATGGCCCCTGGTGTCCCTCTAACCCACAATCCAGGGCAGAGACAGGCAGGGGCTGCCTTCTCTTTTATAGCTTGGTTTTGGAAGTCACCCTGCTGCTTCTACCTCAGCCTGTCAGGCAGAAGGGAGCCACCCCTCTGCCCTGCCATCAGCCGAGGGGGTCAGCGTCCGCCTCTTAGAGGGGGCAGTGCCAAGTGTTTACAGAGGTATTTTCCCTCGCAGGGCGAACATGGGTAGACAGCTGTAAACGCATTTAAGTGGGATTTGCCCCTCACAACCTATTCCAGGATGAATTCCAAATGGATTAAACACCGAAATGCAAAAGTAAACCCTTAAAGACCGAAAGAATCCGTGGGAGAGTCCTTTTCTGGGCTGAAAACGCTTTAGTACATGAGACTCAGAAGCCGTCAAATTAAAGATGAATAAATCTTCCTGCCATGATACAACAGGAACGTGCATCTTTACAGAGTCAAGAGCTACAAGGGCAAACTCGCTACAGGGGCATCCCAGACAAAGAACCCATTTCCCTAGCGTAGGAAAGAGGCCACAGGTGTTTGCAGATAAAGGCCCAGGGCTCAATAGAAAAATGAGAAAAGATACCGGCCAGCCATGCTTCTGGAATATCTATACTCCACCGAAGAATGCTGCTCCTGGGATTTGTAGGTTATTTGTGTCTAGTTTTTGTAATATGAATGCCCACCCACAGAATAAGCCATCTTATCGTATAAACTGCCACACACACACACGCACACACACTCAAAGTTGGAATTTCTCCCGTGCTGGTGTCTTCATGTATTGTGGTGGATAGAACACCGCTATACATAAAGAAAAAGGGACAAAAGACGTGAAAAAACAGCTAAGGCACAGGCCTCTGTATAGTGCCACTTGCGTCCTAGGTCCCTTTTATTTCTGGACCAGCAGGTTGTCATAAGAACCGGGAGATTCCAGCAGGACATCGTGTTGCTGGACACCCACCCAGCTCACTCCAGAACGACTGTGTCTTTGAGGAAGGTGTTCATCCCTTGCCCGCGGTTCATTGGTTTACTAGTTTTCAAAGGAAACGGAAAATGCCTGCCTTCCGACACCCAAAGATAATCTGTTGACCTGTTGCTCTGTGTTCTTCCGGCTGTTTCTCCTACGGCGTGTACGTACGTTTCTTAAAACCGTTTTCATTGTTCAATTACGGGTGACTTGCAACGTCACGTTTCTGTCAGGCAGTTAGCTGTTCATGTACTTTGCAGAGGAATCGCCGGTACTTCCCGAGCCCACCCGGCACCCCCTGAGTTATTACAGTGTTACCGACTACGCTTCTCATGCTGGACCTGACAGCCTGTGTGTGTCCCTAGATTTGAGATGTGGCTCTGACACCAGGGGCCATGGGCTCCGCCTGGCTGCTGTCTGCCCTGCCCGTGCCATGGCCCCCTACCTGTCCACAGCTCAGACCAGACCCGAGGCAGGGGGTCCTCGGGTGACAGCACAGCTCCCAGGGGGGGCCTGGCTGGTGCACAGGCAGGGCCCAGGGCTCCCCCGCACCAAGCAGACGCCCCTCTGGAGTTTTAATTGCTCTCTTGGGACCGAACAGCAGCTCCCAGAAATGTCACCAAGTCCTGAGCAGCCAAAGGACTAACTGGTATTGTCAACTCACCTTCCAACGGCGAACGAAGCCCTTTATTCCTCACGGGAGAGCAAAAATAGCCTCCCGTTGGGCCAGGGAAGGCAGCCCGCGGAGGAGGCAGGCGTGAGGATGCAGTCTGTCGTCCCGCATCGGGTTAGAACTTGGGACGCAGGCCCAGCCCAGCAGCGTCTGCCGGGGCAGAAACACAAGCCGACCCGGTCGCCCCGTGCAGCTGCTTTCTTGTCTGGGCAGTAAGAGGGCTTCTTAGCCTGGAATCTGTGCTCTCCCCGCGGGAAGAAAGTCACTGCCACATGAACGGAGGTCCCCGCGGAGAAGGCGCCCAGCAGATGCCAGCCTCAAAGCCACCAGGGGCCTGAGCCAAATGCATGACCGCTGCCCCGAGGAAAGGTGTGTCTGGGCTAAAAGCAGCAAGTCCGGGGTCTTCCTAACTTAATTCCAAAAGCCTGGGCTGCACAGGCTTTGGGTATGAATAGGGCATCTTGGCCGGCCGCTGAGCCCCGACCATCGGCTCCCCAGACTAGAGAAATTCTTCCCTGGTGGGTGGGGGGCTCCACCATGTGCAGGTGGAAATGGGAGGCCTGATGGAGCCCCAGAGTGGGGACGGGCCTCGGACGTAGCTATAGTGGGGTGCGGGGCAGCGAGATGGGAATGCTTTCACCTGGCGGCAGTCTAGGAGTGAAAGGTAACTTTAGCTAAAAGTTAACTTCCGGTAAAAGTTAAGCTCCGTTGGTTAGAGCATCATCCCAATATACCAAGGCTGCGGGTTTGATCTCTGGTCAGGGCCTGTAGAAGAATCAACCAATGAGGCATCAATAATGGAACAAATCAATGTTTCTCTCCCCCTCCCCTTCTTTTATTTCTAAAATCAATAGAAAAAAATTCTTTTAAAAAGTCAAGTGTCCAAGTTGCTGGGATAACAAGACATCCACATGCAAAAAGAAGCCAGACGCCCCCCACCCCAACTCCCCCTTCGACATCATACGCAAGAATGAACTAAAACGGGATCGATGCCTTCACGCCCTTGGAGTTGGTAGTGGAGTCTCAGAGAGGACATCAAAAGCAGACAATGAACGAAGAAAATAGATGCGTTGGACTTCACCGGAATTCAGAACTTCCGTTTGTCAAAGGACATCATCAGGAAAGCAAAGAGGCAACCTACCGAATGGGAAACGTTGGCAAATGTGCGCCTGAAAGGTGCCTACGACGCAGCCATTTGGGGCCAGGCACGCATCTACCCCCTCCTCTCTCTTTCCAGTCAATCCGCCCCACGCAGCTCGCTCCTTCCGCAGCTGCAATCGCAAATTCCACGTTGAGTTTTTGAAAACAAATCTCGAGGGCTTGGGGCATGGATTTATAAGGTCTTGTGTTCCACAGCCAGTAATGTCCGCTCAGACGCTAGGTTCCACTGGAAATTGTTGCTATGCATCTTCCAAACCTGTCAAGGCTTGTATCCTTGTGCAAGAACCCACAGGCCAACTAGAGCTGGATGTTAGCCAGACACGGGGGTGGGAGGGAGCAGAGGCCGCCTCTTCCAGGAAGCTCGCCTGGGTTGGAAGCCAGGGTAGCGTCCTTGAGGGGAGCTTCAGTTGAGATGCCATGTTCCTCTCTGGGTAGGTGCTCTCCCAGCGGTCCTGGGGAACACAGACCCTTTCCGAGGCCTCGCACCCAGCTCAGCACATTCTCATCATTTGACAGCAGAGCTCAGGGCAGCGTGTTCCCACACGGGGGCTCTGGAGGGACATGGGAGTCGGGGTTAAGTCAGGTGTCAATACATTCAGGGCAGCACCTCTGAACCTCAGCACTATGACCTTCGGGCCCCAACATGTCCCCAGAGGAGGTTAGGACCATCCTGGGAGACCTCAAGAGGTCTGCAGAGCACCTGCCCTTCCGGCCACCAGCCTCCGTTTTCAAGAACTAAAACAGCCCGCAGACATTCGCATGTGCGCTGGGAGAAGCTTGGTCTCGAGCCTGTGTTACCCCTGTCCTGCTCGGCTCCAGGACCCTTATGCCCGCAGAACGTCGGGGACCCCTCCTGGCAATGCAGGCTACGGGAGACGCCCCTCAGCAAAGGCTGCTGTAAGGTTCCACCCGCAAGGGTCCCGGTGAAGGTCGCATGCTGGCGACCGTGCCGCTCGCGGACTTCACCGAAGCCCCGTCTGCTGTTCCTTCTGAGCACCTGTCCTCTCTGCCTGCAGATGGAGGGGGGGGGGGGGCTGGCAATTTTCACCACCTCCTGGAGTGTCCTTGTCCGAGTCTGAGAGGAACCCCAGGGCCCCAGCTACCCTCAAGTGCATAACTCCAAGTGCAGATCCCCTGGGTCTCCTTTCTCCTCCTTTTCCTTCCCCTTTCCCCCTCCTCTGACTTCGGTGGGTGTCTTAATTTACTGGCATAGGAACGTCCCAGGCTCCACACGCGCCCGGCCTCCACCGACTGAGCGGGGTGGCGCTGACCTTGTCCGTCTGGCTTTCTCCAGGCACCGCAGTCCTGCCGGTGCGTGCACACGAGGAGCCCCAGCTGGACAGTCGTGGGACGTGTCTGGAGACGTGTTTCCCCCCTCCTTGTCACGTTCGGACCCGGGCAAGAAGAGCTTTGGGGTTAACAAGTTGCTCTTTTCAGGAAAATGTACTTTTTCTGCCCTCCACGAGGCATCTGGGAAAACAGATGTACCCCCTTGAATATTCATGGTCTCACAGCTTCTTCCATTAATAATTCATCACACACAGTCCCGTTGTCCCGTCTTCTCAGGCCCTCCTGGGCGGGTGCAGGGAAGGGACAGAAACCCCTACCCTCCCCACCCCCCGGGGTCCCCGCCCCCCGGAGAGGACAGATGGGCAGCCACATGCCTTGTGAGGGTCACCCTGTGAAAGATAATGACACACACTTTGTTGGAATTTTCTGCAACAGGCCTTTATGGCTCTAATAAATCATGGTGGGGGGGAGCAGTCATGGAGAGGCGTGGCTTTTCCAGGCACAGTTCCAGAAGGAGCGTCGCCCGCCCCGCGGTGCCTTTGTCCCAGGGGGGGCGGCTGGCGGGTGCGGAATTCCGCCCGCCACCCGGTCAGCGCACGCGGACGCTTTCCGCCTCCCGAGGGTCAGCTCTGTCCCCCCGCGCGGGTAGCGCTGCCCAGTCCCAGCACCTTTGTCTCCGACTGTGAAGGAGAGTCCCTGCTGGAGTGTCGGAAAACACTAAAAAGTTGAACGGAAACGCCACCCGGGATCCGAATGCGTGAAGCTCAGCGACGCTCCGTTGGTGGCTTTGTCGCCTTCTAGGGCGCACACCCCTCCTTATGCAAATAAGTACTTGCAAACAAAAGAGCTCTCGGTGGGGTGGGCACCGTCCCACAAAGTCGCCGGTTCGATTCCCCGTCAGGGCACCCGCCTGGGTGGGGGCCAGCTCCCCAGTGGGGGGCGCATGAGAGGCAGCCCATGGATGTTTCTTTCTCTCGTGGACGCTTCTCTCCTGGTTTTCTCCCTCCCTCTCCCTTCTTCAAACACAAATACATTTTTTTTTTAAGAGAGAGGGTGCCATAGTATTCAGTAATACGAACGTGCAGGATGAGGTCACCCCCCACCTCCCACCCCTGCGCTCGGACCCTCCCAGCCCCTTCCTGATCTGTGTCCACCCCCAGAGACGCTGGCCGTGTGATGCTGCCCTGTGGTGGCAGCCAACTCCCGCGGTGGGGTCACCAACCCTCCTTTGATGGTTTTACTGTTCTTCAACGTAAATCTCTGAAAAACGAGGTCTATGCGCAGCTCGCACTGGGCACCCGCCAGTACTTCCCGGCGCGAGTGGCCGGCACAGACAAGCCCTGGCCGGAGTTCAGATTTCAGGGGCTCCCAGCCAGCAAGTCCCCCCGCCTCCTGCGGGGTTCTCCCTGTGGGGAGCCCCTGGGGCCAGCATGGGAGCCTGCACACATGTGCACGTGGGACACGCAGTCCATCCAGCACCCTGGGGTTGGCACCCAAGAAACGGATCTGGCGACAGAATTCACCGGCAACCCAGACGCTGTCTCCTGGAACCTGTCCCGACGGCCACCTGCCGCGGACAGCGGTTGGCAAGTTGTCGCTGAAACACCAGAGACGGAGTTTCATGTTCCTCGGGAAAAGAAAGCTTCTGTTGTTTGAAAGACCGGGGCAGAAACGACCCGTTTCCCACCGCAGATCCGTGGTGAAGACAAAGGCTAAGGGTCTCATTACCCGCGCGGATGGCGGCGCCCCCGGGGGCTCCTAACTGCGACAGACACGCCGGTAATTAGGGTCTCGGGGAGCAGCCACCTGCCACCCTGGGCGGGAATTAGCCAGGGTCCCAAGGTCGGTGCACTGGGCACGGGCAGGACCCGCGGGAAGGCGCCAGGTCGCGACCAAGCACAGCCCGCGCTCCGGGTGCGTTCCGCAGCCCGTTCCCACGTGCGGGCACAGCTGGACGCCCGCACTTGTGTTTGACTCGGAGCCGTGACCCCGGGGCTCTCCCCACGGCTGGGTCCGACCTCGGGCTGCCCCGGGGCTCGGGTCCTGGGGGTCCCTCACCTTCCTGCGTGTGGCAGCCCCGGGGACGGTCATCTGCCGTCTCAGGCAGCGGGGAAGAACTGAGGGTCCGCGCCCGTGTGCTTTTGGAAACACATCGGTTCCTCCCAGGCTGATGGGCGTCCAGGATTTATGACGACCGTTATTTCATCCGCCGGTTTGGTTTCCTTCTACCGCCGCCTCACAGTCTTGCCAGCGCCAAGGAGGCAAAGAATTTTATACATAGTTGCGAACTGAACAATAAAACGGAAGCCCAGGGCTGCCAGCAGGGTGGCAAACAAAATGCGGTTGTTCCTTTTTCACAGGTGTCAGTTCTCACCAAGGAGAAAACGCCCCTCGGGGGAGCCCCCACTTTTGACGCCCCCCCCCGCCCCGGCACCCCAAGGCACTGGTATTTGAAAGCGGCTTTATTTTGACACTCAGAGACTCCGTTTTCCAAACGCCCCTCCCAGAAATGTCTCCCTGCGATGCTGCACGGAGCAGGAAGGGGACCCGCGTGGGTGGGGCTGGAACCGAGCCTGCCAGCGCTGCGGCCCCTGGGGGTCCGGTCACGGGCGGAGGGGAACCCGTGGCCCCGGGCGGAGTGCGGGGTCCGCTGCCCCGAGTCCAGGGCGCGCGCGCTGCTCCGGAGGGAGCAGGAGAGCCCGCCCGCAGCTGTGCACACGCGTGGGCTTCGATGGTTCACACGGTCACGTGGCTGGGGGTCTGGTTCCGCAAAACCTCAAGGACCCCATGCGGGGCTGCTTATTGTAGGCGGGAGAACCGCTCACTGACCTGGAATGCTTCGCGCTCCTTGCGTGACAGGGAAACCCAGCCCTTTTTTCCTCCCTATAGTCGGATCTTAAACTGGTTTAAAATTTCTCAGACACAGCGCCAGTGCAATAAACGCCCTTGAACAACCGTGGGCCCCTGAGACCCTGTCTCTCCAGCGTCCTCTCGGATTGTAAGCGCCTCTTTCTAGAAAACCGCTCACCTGGAACTAAAAAAAGAACAAGGTTCGTTTGCATGCTCCCGGGAAGCAAAAGTAAACCGGCTAAACGTTATAACACGGAGTCTTTGCCATGTTAGCTTCCCTTTTTGTTTATTTATGTGTGTTCCTCGCCCTAGGACATTCGAGGCTTTTGGAGAGAGAGGAGGAGAGAGAGAAACACCGCTGTGACCGAGAAGCACTGGTCAGTTGCCTCCTGGACACCCCTGGCCCCGGGGATTGAACGGAAGACACTCCATCCGACGAATTGGGCTGCCCTGCACCGGCCAGGGCTACCATCTGATCATTCTTGAAATGTATTGATTTCAGAGAGAGGCATGGATTTGCTGGTCCACTTAGCCATGCCTTCATTCATGGCTTGTGCCTGGTACACCTGATCCCTGACCGGGGATCGAACCTGCAACCTGGGGGTATCGGGCTGATGCTGCCACTCACGGAGCCACCCGGCTGGGGTGCGAGCATTCGTTTTCAAGGTAACTGCTGCTTTGGACCTGCAGTTAAGGCAGGACTAGGGATGGATTCCTGCACAGAAAACCTTATTTATTTCAACGGACAGACTCTGTGCTCCTGTTCCATGAGCACAGAAAGAGCAGCGTCTGCCGGGGGTGTTGGGAACCAGAAGCCCGGCCGCGGGGCGGGCACGGGCCCGAGCGGCGGTCACCTAGGGCGCCGGCTGGTCTTTGTTCGATGCTCCTTCACGTGTCGGGGAAAATCACAGCAGCACTAAATCAATCAGCAAAGTGGTGGTTGTGAACTCCAAAGAAAAACCTTCCTGATTTCTAGTTCCTCTTCTGAGAGCTGCCCGTGATTGCGGACCTTGGCTGTCCGTGCAGCCTTAGATTCTGTGTTTATTCCTCTGTTTGTTCCTCCAAGAAAGGGCCACAGGGGTCGGGGGAGTGGGGGGCGCGCAGCCCGGGTTGGATTAACGAGGCTCCGACCAGGGGAGCAGAGCCGCAGCTCCGGTCCCTGGCCAGAGACACCTGAGTCAGCGGTGACTCACCTGATGGCGTGTAAAGGCCACCTGACTCATTTTGCAGAGGTGACGAGGCGCCGAGCTAAGTTAAGGAGCGTCGGGGGTGGATACATTAACATCTCACAAGAGACATCCTTTGTTCTGGGACAGGATGAGTCAGCACCGCAAAGGCGCAGTCCTCGTGACGATGCCACTGGTGTCGTCTGGCGTGGGAGAGGTGGGCACAGTGCATCAAAACAGGGTCTGGAGGGGGCCTGGGAAACCATGGTGGCTAAGGACAGGGGGCGCTGGGGGAGGAGAGCCGCCAGGGTCCCAACAGACGAGAGGCCCCTGCGGGTGACAGGGTGGGTGCTTGTGGGGGAAGAAAGGAGCCGCCCTGCGCTACGCGGTCACCTGACTCCAGACAGAGGAGGAGCTCCGGGCCGGAGCGCGTGGGGCATCCACGCGCAGCGTGACGGCTCCTGGGCGGGTTTAAGCTCACGGAGCCTCGGGCCATCATGCCCCGCGTGGCGGTTCACCAGGGGGCAGGTGGGAGAGGGTAAGACGGGATGAACAGCCATGGAAGAGATGCAACACGCTACCCAGTTGATGGAGAATCGTGCCCCCGAGACCTGTAGCCCTTTATTAACCAGCGTCACCCCAATAGATTCAATAAAAATGTAAAGAAGATAAAGTGAGCCGATTAAAACACTGCAGCCTCATCCATTCTCCTAGATCACCCATGAACACACGTGTACGCACAGCAGAGCCATCTCGACTCCTGTTCTTTACGGGGGGTTGCGTGCCCGGAGAGCCCTCCCTCCTCCGGCCTCATGCGAAACGCTGAGAAAGGAGCCGGGGCGCTGGGCTGCGGGTCCCCACCCCCGCCACGTGGCTGCGAGCTGAGCGCAGCAGCGTTTTCCCTGGACCCTTCCCCTCTTTGACCTTCTCCGAACATGAGCTGGTCCCAGAATGCAGAAGGATGTTTATGCTCCCGTGACAAACCATCCATTGTCAGAAAGAAGCTACAGGATGGTGTCTGGTGGCATCGGAAAGCAGCCTTTTTGCTGTGAAATACAAGACACGTATTATCCAGGCAGGGCCGATGCGGCCGGCCGTTACCACCCCCCTCGAGGGGCCGGAGGGGTGAGGAGAGCTGGGGAAGGACCCTCATCATCCCTCCTGTGCCCCGTGCCCTCAGCCCCTTCCCCGGGAGGCAGCCAGGACCTCCAGCCCCACTTAGGACGGGAGACTTGGGTTTGTCTGACTGGGGGCCTCTCCTGCAGCTGAGGGTGCAGCTGTGACTTGCAGCCCATGGGGAAGGTCCCCGCAGGGCTCTCACCTGCCATCCTCGCCAGCAGGGCTGCCCCCGAGCCCCCCTGCCCTAACAGCACGTGCCTGGATTAGCTGGTTCCCCCTGAGGCCCCTCCGCTGGGCACGTGGACACCGTGGTCCTCTCCCTGTGTCCTCCCACAGTCATCCCTCTGTGTGTGTCTGCATCCTACCCCCATCTTCTTATGAGGACCCAATCCCATGAGGTCAGGACCCCCACATGACCTCATTTTTACTTTTTTTTTGTTAAAGATTTTATTTACTATTTTTAAGGGAGAGAGGCAGAGAGGAAGAGAGACATCAACGTGTGGTTGCCTTTCCCCTGCCTCCAGCTGGGGACCTGGCTGGATACCTGGCTTGCAACCTGGTCATGTGCCCTGGCTGGGAATCGAACCAGCCACCTTTGGGTTCTCAGGCCGGCACCTTATCCACTGAGCCACCAGCCAGGGTGCTTTTTACCTTTATCACCCCTGTAAAGACCCATCGCCTCTCCGTGAGATACTGGGGGTTAGAACCTTAACGTATGAATCGTGGGGGGACATGCTCGGTCCATGACAACCCTGAGTTCAGGTTCCGGCGAGCCGGCCTGGCAAGATGGAGGTGGGGAGATGGGCTGTGCGGCCCTCATGCACCACCTCCCACACGTGCTGCTCTAGACCCCGAGGGGCTGGAGAAAACGGGGGTGCTCCACAGTCGGTGGACCGACTACAGCAGCCCGCCCTGGGGGGCCATGGCGGCTCACTGCGCTGTGGGGGGCCCGCCTGCGAACGGAGTGGCCCGTCCCCCGTGTGGCTCAGAGGCTATCGGGAAGGAGGGCCACCAGCCAGGGAACAGGGAGGACTCCTCCGTCCCGAGCTCCAGCGGCAGAGACCGAGGGCTGGGGTGCGGAGCCAGAGGTGGGAACTGGGGGGCCGTTGCCCAAGGGCTGGGGGCAACAGGACCCCTGGGGTTACTAAGCTCTTCAAGCTGGGAGCCTGAGAGCTGCTGTCCTGAGACTCCGGAGAACGGGTGCCCTCGGCGGGCGCTGAGACCCCTGCTGGCTGGCTGGCTGGCCACTACCTCCCGAGCTCCGGGTCGTCAGCCGGCTGGGCCCGCAGAAACCTGCGAGGCCTACGGGGACCACCTGGTGAACCAGGAGAGGAACCAGGTGTGGCGAGGCGGGCAGACACCGCACGCCCCGCCCTCATCCGGTCCGCAGCCTCTCTCCAGGCCCCAGAGCGGCGGGTGCACCAGGAGGAGCAGAGTGGCCCCGGGGACCCCTGAAGACAGGAAGGCGCAGGTGGCACTTTGGCCAAGGTGAGCCTGTGCGCGCACAGGAAAGGGGGGACGTTAGGGTGAGCCCCCCTTCTCTAAGCAAAGGGGGTCCTGCCCAGGCCGCCGGGGAAGAGAGGCCGGAGCTGATAGCAACCCCTCCTGGGGTTGCTGACTTGCCCGGAGCAGCCAGGGGGGAACATGATTCTGAAACATTTGAATTGGACCCCAGACGCCAAGCGCCGTCAAAATTTGCCTCTTCTCACTTCGTTCCCCAAGGAGGCTGGGTGGTGGGACGGCAGCCGGGGAGTTCACGGACCGCAGCCTGTGTTTACGCGACATGTGTGTTTTAAGTGGTGTCTGGGGAGTGCCAGGTACCTATTGAATAACAACAACACAGCTTATTTGTGTTCCGGAGAATCTTAATCCCGACCTCAGGGGGGGAGAGTGAAATTCATGTTAGGGTAACGTCTTTCTTCCAACGAGGTGCCCAGGATCCTGGAGGAGGGTGAGGGGGACGGGGAAGGGGTCTTGGAAGCCCCCTGACCCTAACTGGCGTGTGACCTGCTCCCAAAGCTTCCCTTTCATGAGAAGTTTGAAGGCAAGAAATCCTTTTTGGAACCGTAGGGCTATAAAAACGGCCACGTGGACTTGGAGATGGAACAGACTCTTAAAAAGTTTCCCCCCTTGATTCTGACGTCACCCGTGCGTGGGTTTTTGTCCTCCGCTGTGCAGTTTTTCTTGGGGGGGGGGGCTGTCCCTGTGGCAACACGGGGAAAAAAGCAGCCCTCGGTGGTCCCACCGGCTCCGAGTGACAGGGGAGGGGGGGGTAACTCAACAGTGAACAGCCTGCGTTTTAAAAACCTGTGGGTGTAGCATTTCAAGTGACAGGAGAAAGCATTATCTCAGGATGTTTCCAGAGAAACGCGTGAATGAACCTGCTGCCCGAGATAAGCTTACGGGCATTCAGCCTCCTGACGCAGACCCCCCACCCCACCCCACCTCCGGGCATTCAGCCTCTCCCACTGCTGCCAGCCCCCCAGGCCGCCCCTTCAGGCCACACAGGAACACCGAGGAGCATTTTTGAATTCTTTATTGATATATTTACTACATACAAAAGAACACATCTATCACCATAGGCATCATCGTTATGGGAACAGCTGATTTTTAAACGCATGCATTCAAGAAATTGGGGGACAGCAGAGCACAGGCATGAATGCGACCCAGGACCTTTGGTGAGGGTGTGTCCCATGACCCGGGTCTCGCATGATTCGTGTAAACACAGCATCTTCTTCGAACGGCCTTGCGTCACCGATTGTCCAGAGGGTATCTGTCCACTTGCACGGGACGGGGGCTGCCTGAGCCCCGCTTCCTCCTCTTGCCTCAGTGACCAATGCTGGCCTCAGGTAGGCACTCGTCAGTAGGAAATAGCACTTATCAAATCTGCTGTCCCCTTAAAGTGCACGTGGTCGGTGATATGCCGTCGTAGCCCTTGGGGGGGAGACGCAACTGGTGGCAGCTGCCCTCCCCGGAACTCATGACCCCCCGACGAAGCCCTCAGTCCAGCTGCGTTGGAACCCACGTTGTACGGATGAAACGGCGAAGCAGCGAGCGCAGCGGGGCGGCCTAAGTGGGGGGGTGTTTCCACGGTGTCAGGGCTGCCGCTTCGGGGTGGAAGGAGGTATCTAGGTTGGCGGTGAGCGCCAGTGCGTGGGGGGCGGGGTGCAGGTGGGGACTGTCCTTTGGGGAGCACAGTAGCCTCGGGCATGGGTGTGCTGGAGCGTGGGGGGGGGTGTCCTCGCGCCCACGTCGCACACAACCATGGCGCCAATGTTCACGCGTGTTACAGAGGCAGCTGGGGACAGCCACACGTTGACGGGCAACACTTTGTGCGAAAATACTGGGACGTACACGGTGACGCTCACGAAGCAGGACAGTCGGAAAGGAGGACTAGGGGCTCCCCGGCATGTGGCGCGATGGTTTCCTGTCCCCAGAGGTCCCGTCCGGACGTCCCAGCGGCTGGTTTAGGTTCACGCTCACTTGGCTGGGTGGGTGACCTTCCTCCCTCTCATCTGCCTCGCCTGACCTCATGGGGACGAGGAGGAGAACCATGCTGGGCTGGGGAGGGGGGAAGGTGCTCCGCGGGCCAGGTCAGTGGCCGAGGGGCGCACAGGGGACACAGCGCACGGGTGAGCTGAAGGAGGTCTCCCCAGGACCGCGCAGGAGGCTGGTCTTCCTAGCGAGCAGCAGCGGGGGAGGTGGGGGCTGAAGAGCGCGCTGCAGGGCCCGAAGGACCCCGTCTGCAGCGGGCAGGGTGGGGGAGACGGGGACACTACATGACAGCAGAGATTTCACGGGGGTGGGGGGTGGGGGGGGACTAGCTCCCCCGGGCCCGGCGCCGGGGCCTCACTCGCGGCGGCACCGGAACAGGTTGCGGAAGGCGTTGTAGTAGGTCTTGTTGAAGACGGTGTAGATGATGGGGTTGAAGAGGGAGTTGCAGTAGCCCAGCCACAGGAAGACGCTCTTCCCGAGCGGGGGCAGGTCACAGTCGCACAGGGGGCTGACCAGCTCCGAGGTGAAGAAGGGCAGCCAGCAGACCGCGAACACGCCGATCAGGATGCTCACCATCACCGCGGCCCGCTGCTCTCGGCGCTCGCGGTGCTCCCGGCCCGTGGCCGTCTCCCCCTCCGTCTGGAAGGAGACGGTGCCCTGGCGGACGGAGAACAGGACCTTGGGCTCCTCGGGTTCCTCCTGGAAAAGGGAAGCGGGGAGTCAGGGGAGGGGCCGGCCGGCCACGGGGATGCGCGCGGTGGGCTTTGCGCGCGTGGCCGGCGCTGGGGCCGCATCCCCGCGGCTCAGCTGGCCGACGGGGAAACAGGCAGGTCAGCCTGAGTAAGTCCCCCGAACTAACAATGATAATAATAAAACTGAAGGGATTTCTTTGGAAAAAAGAGGGTGAAAGGAGATGATGAAATTCAGATTGGTGATGCCAGGCTGCATTTTCAAAGGCTGGAGGAGCCCTGGCTGCGGGGGGCAGCGGTCAGGGGTCCGAGCCTGGGACGGAAAGGCCGCCGGTTTGAATCCCAGTCACGACGCCGGCCCGGGTCCCCTGCTGGGGGCACCTGAGAGGGACCCAGCAACGCTTCTCTCTCACACCTGTTTTCCTCCCTCCTTTCCCTTCTCCCTAAAGGTAAAAACAAATACAATCTTAAAAGGCTGGAGGGACCGTGCATTTTGGGTAATTTTGGGTAAGAGGAACGTTCCAGTGGTGAAAGCCTGGAACCGCCATGTCCCGGCGCCCGTCAGGAGGGACACCGGCTTTGTCTCTGTGACCCACGCACGGCAGAGTCCAGCGCCGGGGTCTGCGGGTCCTATAGCCCTTAAGGGGAAAAGACACCCCGGACGGTGAGATGAAATGGCAGGGGCGCAGAATGGTCCCCCCGTGTTACCAGGAGTCTGTGTAAACATTGGGACCCCTTGGCACCTGTCAAAGGGGCGCTGCCGGGGGAAGCCACCCCTTGGCACCCAGCCATCGAGGGTCTGCCCCCTGCCTCTGGGAAGGGACACGCGTCCATGAACTCGGTCACCACTCATTCAGGCCTTACACGGAGGCTTTCAATTGCGTGTTGCCAGGCAGGGTAACCCCCCACCGCTAACAAAAACCACCCGGCGTTTTGCTACTAGTTGGTTCATTGTGAATGAGTGTCACGTCCTCCTTCCCTCCTGTCATTACTGCTAGTTCCATAGCCTATGACTCACCGGATAATCTGTAGCCAAGTGAAAAAAAAAATTATTTTGTTTTTCGTAATGGTGTTTCTGCAGTGGAAGAAGTCTCTTTGCCCCCCACGCCCCACCCCAGGCTGGGGGTGCAAACTGGTCAGGGAACGTACCTCATCCTCACTTGAGGGGTCCACCCTCAGCCGGCACAGGACCGCCAGGCAGCCCACCTTCATGTCATCGCAAGGGTGCTTCTCTTCCTCCTCCTAAAATCAACAGAAACATACCCCTGGGTGAGGACCAGAGAGTAAAGAACCAGCAATTTCAGGTGCCCGTTTGAAAATGCACCACCAGTGCGTATTCCTGGAGGCTTGGACGCTCCCTGAAATCCTCGGGGCTCCAGGTGCCTTCAGGGGACGTCCTGGAAACCAGCAGGTGACCCCAGCAGAGGCGACCGTCCTGACAAATACTCACAGACTGTCCACCTGCGACTGTGCCGAAGCGGGTCACGCGGCCTGGGCTGGGCTCCTTGTCCTGCACTGAAATGAGCTTTTGGGTGCCCGTCCCAAGCCAGGGCTCCAAGTTCAGGGGGGCACCCGTCGGGGGGCACTGGTGACCGACTCCCCAGCACCCTCAGGGACTGGGGCTCCGGGCAGTGTCCAAAGACATGAACTTCTCTCAGGGAAAAAGATTCCTGGGGATGGTGGTCACCCATGGGAGTTAGGATTTTATTTCACGGGAAGAGAAAAGCTGACAGCAAATGGTACACCTTGAACTCTGGGGCATCCCTGTAAATGGCGTGACCCAGTGGCCCAGGCAAGTGATTTCCCTTTGGCGGACAAGGAGGGCCTCTGCCCTGACGCTGACACCTGTCCCTGGGTTGACGCGGCAGAGACCAAACCACCTCTTGTCAGGTGAGAAGACAAGGCTACCCAGCTGCCTCTGTGGGACCCAGGGAATCCTGCTATCTTGATCAGGACTGGAAAAGTGTCAGCTCCCACCCTGGGAGACCCCTTGGGGTCCTCTGTGATACTTGGGGTGTTCTCCTATCTCAGCACTGAGCCGACAAGTGACTTAAAGTCAGCCTGCAAAGGGGCTCCCGAGAGAACAGCGACCCCCTCGCACCTCGGGGGGGAGTCCCCCCTCAAGGTGTGCTGCCCAGCAGAGCCGTCCTGAGCTCCAGGAAGCTGCCCAGCAGCCCCTTCCTTGTTTCCGAGCCTTGGGTGGGGTCTCATCAGCCCGGGGCAACGACAGGGACAAGGCCGAAGCCTGTCTGTCTCACGTGGCCGGCCCAGCTGAGGATGTCAGCGTGTGCCCGCACGAAGCCAGGCGGATAAACAGACAGGGAGGAGGTGCTGTGTTCCCCAGGTAACACGGCCACTTCGTGGTGGAACTATATTTGGAAACTTTGGCACCTGCTACCCATCACAGAACCAGGAGACGTGGTCTGCCGTTAACCCTTCGCAGGAGCACGAGGACAGAGGTGGCCCGTGCGCCCGGGCACAGCCCCCACCCACCCCCGGGGCCCTGCAGAGCGGGGGAGAGGGTGGGGCAATTTCCAGAGCTATCTGGCAAGAGAGAGAAAATAATAAAATAGCGCTAAAAATATATAGTTAAAAGCACAGGGGTGTCACGATGCTTTGTTTCTGTTACCCTCCCAAGCAGGATGGGGGGGAGCCGCCTTCTCCCCAGTGAGCCCCTGCGACGCAGCTGTAATTGCTTTTCCTTCTCCTGCGTGTTGGGCACCGCTGGTAAATGTCTACCTGCACGTTGGCACGGGGCGGGGGTCCATGTGAGCAGGGCTGGGAAGTGGGGGCTCCAGGATGAAGCCCACACACCTGAGCTCCAGGTGGCTCTGCTTAGACAGACGCCCAGTGAGTGGGTCAGCATTTCCCAAACCTGTCACTGGGGATGTTCTGGTCTGGGAGGGGAGTGGCCCTGGGACATGATAGGCAGCTGGTCACCCCCTCAGGGCAGAGACCCTGACCCAGGGACACTGGCCACACGCTCAGAGCCCTTTCTTCTTCCCAGGGAAGAGTTTTCCTGGTTTGCACCCATTCCGGTGGGTCCCATGACCCTGAGAGAGGGGCAGGCAGAGGATGAGCAGGTCTTCCTCTGCACTTGAGCCACCCTGGGGCTGCACACTAGATGCCACTGGCTGCCCTCCCCATGTCCTGGAAACACAAATGTGCCCCTGCATCCCCCCCAAGTCCCCTGGAGGGGGGTTAAAACCACCCCCAACCCGAGAACACTGGTCTGGACAGAAGGGTGGGTGGCTCCCAACCCCTTCCTCCCTCCCTCCCTCCCCCGCACACTGCAGTGCTGGGGGTGGGACGGGCGCCTGACGGCCATCAGGGAGCTGTGTCCCTCTCCCTCCCCAGGGCCAGCTCTTCACAAGGATGGCGTCACCATCCTCCTCGCACCCCTTGCACCAAGTGCAGACGTGCCCGGCATGCTTGATGGACGCCATCTTGTGGTCCCAGGGACCGGAGAGTGGGCATGACGCAGACACCGCATCCACCTGCCCACGTGCGCCAGGCGGGCGGCACCCTCCTGGGCAGTGAGATGGGGGTTGTGGGGAGGGGCGGGCCGGGTCATCCAGCCTGAACAATAGCAGAAGAGTGTGGGTGGAGAGGGAAACATGACAGAAGAGCCCTCACTGTTGCTGTCGCAGTTGTCACATGTTACATGCCACTTGGTGGCCTGAGTGCCTCAGATCTCCTCCTGCGGCTTGGCCCAGGTCCAGGGGACAGCGCAGGAGGGGTCCTTGGCCGCCCTGCAGCCCTGGGGGGAGGGGGCAGGGCCCAGGACGTGCCCAGGCAGGGCACGAGGTACACAGGCCAGCTCTGAGCCCCACGAAGGCACCTGTCCAACCTGGCACCAGAGATGCCACACTTGGCAGCATCAGTGGCTTTCACTTGCAAAGAGAGACAGAAACCTGGTGGAAACACACACCTGTGCTGCCCAGGGCATGGACACACGTCCCTGCCACCCCTGGCCCTTCCCTCTGGCTGGAACAGCCCCTCTCGAGGGCCAGGGAGCTGCTGGGCCCCCCTGGCACAACCCCAGGCACCCAGGTTTTTGGAGGTTCCAAATCTAAGAGCCAAATGGGACCCTGGGGGACTAAGGTCTGGATCCCTCGTTTTATGTACAACGAAGGACCCCATCCCTGGTGGTGGGGGCATTCGTGGCTCTGGGGCATTGACCCCACCAGAGCCAAGGAGTCTGGTGCTTTCTTCTGGGGCGCCCTCCCTTCTCCCTCCTGCGCCTCCCCACGCCCCCAGCCCCCTCCCACACCCCAAGGAGTTCCAGTTTCCCACT
>PVIW01012857.1:0-30061 GCA_004026585.1 Noctilio leporinus
AGGGGTGTAACGTTTTTCCCCACACACCCCACACACCCCGCAGACCCTGGATCCCCATTTCATAGTCTGTCCTGTGGAAGAGGCATAGACCACCTTCATTTATACACATTTCCCTGAGTCCTGGGTGGAACTTGTGGGTCTACTGGACTCTCCTAGATTGGATCAGACCATAGCCTTCACTCAGGGCCTAATTTGTGAGACAGCTGCTTCCTGCCCAGCCCCTCTGGGCATCAAACCTTGACAGTGAAGCTTAAGCTTCAGCACCCTCCCTTGCACAAGTCCCTTCTAAGGACAGTGAACAGGCCTTGGCAACATGTTTGCATGGACCTCTATGGAAAATCTGCAAAAAACAAAAAGTATGATTTTTAAAAATTATTTTTCTTAAAGGGTGCCCAAAATTGTAAAGATTTAGACTACACAAAGTCTATATCTGAGCCTGATAGTGACCTAGGGACCATTCAGTCCAGCGCTCTCTGAACAGTCCTTTTTTTTTTTTTTTTTTTTAATTAAAGATTTTATTTCATTATTTTTTAGAAAGAGGGGAAGGGAGAGAGGCAGAGAGGGAGAGAGACATCAATGTATGGTTGCATTTCACCTGCCTCCAGCCACAGACCTGGTTACCACAGACTGGAGACCTGGTTTACAACCTGGTTATAATCGAACCTGTGACCTTTGGGTTCCAGGTCGGCGCCTTTATCCACTGCGCTACCAGCCAGGGTCTGAAAAGTCCTTTATCTCAAATGTGCAGTCCCTCACCCCACTTTACCCCTCAGAGGTCCCACAGGGGACCCTGGGAGGTCAGTCTGTGCAAGGGTCAAGAACACAGGTTTGTAGGCCAGAAAGATGTGGGTCTACAACCCACCCCTGTCCCTAGGCACAATACTCAACAGTGTCTCTCTTTCTTTATCGGAAAAATAGGGATGATACTTGTACTTTGGGTTGCTGTGAGAATAGAATCAGATAATGCATGGTAAAACTTCTGTTTGATACCTGGCCTGTAGGTGGCACTCCAGGAGTAAAGTCTATGGGAAGCCTTTATTCAACACTATGTATTAAGTGGAACCAAATACAATTGTTAATATTTCAAGGATTTTTTACCTGCAAAAGTGGCATTTTTACATGCCCCCCCCCCCAATAGAACAAATAGCAATAATTACACAGGGTGGCTGGATAATGGGCTATTGGTAGGGACCCTCAGTCCCTCTCATAGTGTCTGTGCCTTGCCTACAGAGGCTGAGAGAGGTAGTTTGATTCTTTGCTCTCTCTGCCCTCCCAGAGACCTGCTCAGTAACCATAAGGACTTTGATATGAAATAAATAAGCCATCAGGATGTAATGTACAGCAGATTTGAAAGTTGCTAAGAGACTAGATCCTAAAAGTTCTCAAAGCCCTGGCTGGTGGCACAGTGGATATATATAAATGTTAAATCATGTTATATTCCTGAATCTTATATAATGATATACATGAATTATACCTCAATTTTAAAAATGTAAAAATGTTGATCAAGCTGGCAGCATAGGTAAATGCAGTACTCAAATCCTCCCACAACCTTATCAGAATTACAACTCACCTACATACCCATCATTATTCAGACCCACTTAAAATCTGACTAAATGGAAGTTTTACAACTAGGGCCTTAAAGAAGAAGCTACACTGAGTCTGGGAGAAGGGGCAGAGGCATGAAACAGGCTGGCTCTATACCACATGTGGTGGATAAAAATGGGAAGCGATACCTCATCTGCAGAGGTCCTCCGTGAGGAGCCAGAGGTCCCAGCCCCTCACCAGGCCCCCCGCCTGCTCAGGTATCCAGTGCCAGTAAGAGAAGCCCCTATAACTTCTGGCTGTAAAAACCAGCAGGGATTGTGACTGAGTGAGACAAAGGGCTTCTGGAGTCCCAAGCAGTTCCTCTTAAAGAGCCCACACACGAACTTACTCAGACTCACTCCCTCTGAGCTCCAGCTTGGGACAGCAACTTGAAAGGAACCAGGGACATACAGAGAGGAACTGACTTATCCAGCATTAAGGCAAAAGCTGGGGTGGAGGAACTTTCTGCCAGACAGGTGTGGTAGCAGAGGCCATTGTTCCTTTTCTGAGACCCCTTCCACAGAGCCAGCAGGCAAGTGCCATAGTTGAGTCTCCACCAACCCGGCTCACACTGTTTCCTCCCTCCCCATGATCCCCTGAGACCCCCACACGCAACCTGTGGGCTCATTTAAGCCTTTTCCAGTGTTTTTCCATACTCATGGCCTCTCTTTCCTCATGCATCAGACTTCCCTAAAGTCTCTCAAACAAGTGACATCTGGCCTTTGCATACTGCATACCTCTTGCTAAGTGGCCCCAAGCCTGGCACTACCAGCCAGCAGCCAGCATTGGTTCACAGCTTGACGTCTCCTGGACAACTGCAAGACTGGTGCAGCCACTATGAAAAACAGTATGGAATTTCCTCAAAAAACTAAAAATAGAACTGCCTTTTGGTCCAGCAATTCCAGTGCTAGGATTATACCCAAAGAATCCTAAAACATCAGTTCAGAAGAACCTGTACACCTGTACACCACTATGTTCATAGCAGCGCTATTTACAATAGCCAAGTGCTAGAAATGGACTAAGTGCCCATCAGTGGATTAATGGATCCACTTTGGATTTACACAATAGGATACTACTCAGCAGAAAGAAAGAAGGAACTCCTCCAATTTGCGACAGCATGGATGGCACTGGAGAGTATTATGCTTAGTGAAATAAGCCAGGTGGCAAAAGATAAATACCTTATTATCTCACCTAATACAGGGCACTAATGAACACAATGAACAAATAAGCAAAATATAACCAGAGGCATGGAAACAAGGAACAGACTGACAGTAACCAGAGAGGAGGAGGGCAAGGGAAAAAGGGGTAGAGTTTAGTTAAGGAACTAGTATAAACGACCCATGGATATGAACAACAGTGTGAGGATTGATTGCGTGTGGGAGTGGGGATGGTGGGTGGGACAGGGGAGAGCAATGGGGGAAAATGTGACAATTGTAAACAATAATAATAAATTAATAATAAAAAAAGTTTTTAACTTTTTTATATCAAGTTTATCCGTCTGATGGGAGATATTTGTTTTAAAGAATGGAGGAGTATTTCTCAAACCTGAAAAACGTGGGAATTGAGAAGATACACTGAGTGCTCAGCAGAATGAATATAATAAATGCCCATTTGGATACAGTGTTGTGAAACTTCAGAACATGACTGTTTGAGGGTTGTAAGTGCGTGCGGTTGGGAGATACTGTTTGTGCTAGCTGCAGTGAGACCAGAAGGGGTGGGGCGGGGTTGCTGTCTGAGTAAGTCACCAGCGACCTTGAGACATTCCTGCAAACAGAATCTGGAGACTCATGAGAAGGCATGTATGGAAGAAGATTTTGTTACTGTTATTTGGTTTTGTTTAAACATTACCTAACAGTTCAGAGTTAACAAAGCATTGTGTTACATGTTGGGATGAACTGTCTGAAATCGCTATTTTGTAGAGTAAAAAAAAAAAACAATTAAATGTTTATTGTCTACATCTTAGGATTCAACCTAATATAAGATTTCATTTCACTCTGTGAAATGCACATCATTCTCATCAACTTCTTTTACAGATGAGCAACCAGTTGTGATGGCTAAATGGCAGAGGTTAGTTTGCCAGTCGCATCTCCTGGCCAGACTCTTGCAGCGGCACTGCCCCCAGGTGAGAAAGGAGAAAAATACTTCATGCTCTTTTCTTCCCCAGGAAGACTGTGCCTGACATGGAAGTCATCTGTCTTCTAGGGAGAGGAGGATCAAGCTAATCAATGCCAAGAAATGGCTTTTGCCAAGGGAACTTGGCCTGGACATTGGAACAGACGACATGCTTCAAGCATAACATATGAGCTGGAGAGAAATATGTCAGGGCAAAAGCAGACTGTAAGCCAAGAGGATCAGGTGAGTGCGGGAGAAGGATTTCTGTGCATGTCCCAGCTGCTAACCACTATCCTCAGAGCCCGAAGTAACCGCTGTGCTATTTCCTTGCACCAACAGTATTCCAGGAAGGAAACCTCCCCGGGCTGGAGAACAACTCCAGTAAGCCTGAGATTTCTCTGCTCAGTCTTAAGAATAGTGTTTGTGGTCACTTTGGTTGCAAACACAGTCTCAGTTCAGAAATTAGAATGCTAATGCAAGGTATTCATCAAATGTCTGAACTTGTTACCATAAATCCTGCTCTTTCTCCAACCTAGGCCCGCCCAGCTGGAAGCCCACAGTGGGGACAGTGTAGAGGGGCTGCTTTCTCTCTTTTTCCACTCAGCCTCCCCAGCCAGTTACCATGGCTACAACTACTGCTGCTCTGTGGGAGCAGTCTGGTAAGGGGCACCAACAGCTGTAAGTTGACTTCAGGCTTTCTTGACAGCCAGATGTTAGATTCTGCCTCTTTCTCGCCAAGAGTTTTAATGCCCTCTCCACAGGCTCCCCACTCAGCTCCTTTCTCCCCAAGTTCTCTCTAACCTGTGGATGTATCTTCCTCAACCCCTGGGCATTCAGCTCCAGCCTTTAGCTAGTGGGGAGCCCCCACAGAGGAACCAAGACATAGAGTCCATGCAGAATCTCTCCACTGTGAAGCCCACACCCATCCAGAGGAAACTCACATGCTTCTCTTACCCCACAAAAAACTCTGGAAGTATAGGCTGGTCCCAGCATAGTGACAGCAGCCCGGCCAAAACAGCTTCCAAATTTCCTGAATGGGACCAGAGCCCAAGCCAACAAACCCAAGCTGTAGGGGTCGCACATTATGCTCTCAGAGTAGCCCTGTCTCCCAGACACTCACCCTCAGTAGGCTTGAGGCTACAGGAACTCACCTGTCCCCAGAATGGGACTCACAATACAGCTTTCTCCAAGATTTGTCCTCTTTTTTATTCTTAGGGTCTCAAAGTGAGCAAAGAGGTTTCAAAAGTCCTGGGACAGACTTAGGCATTTCATCAGGAAATCTCCATGAGGTGACTTGATGCCTCAATTTGGACTTGCATATCTACAATATATGCTGGTGTCTGGTGGAAATTTTAGTTTTAAAGCCCTGTTATATTTATATGCATTGATTCTTTATATTCATAAGTACAGATAACATTATTTTTCATTTTAAAGATGAGGAAAACTTACCTCTGAAGGCTCAAAGAAATAAAGCCAAGGTCACCCAGCCACTCAGCGATGGAGATGGGATTCCAACCATGCCCATCCACCGTAATCTGGAAGGTGTGTGCTCCCGGGCCCTGAGCCCAAGGAAAGAATTTAGAGACCCAGAGGAAGGTGCTTTGTTCACTTAGGACCCAGGCCCCAAGTCACCACAAGAGGCTCCAGGCCACTGTAGAGCTGATATAGGTCAGTTTCTGTGGGGTCCCGCCCACACCCTCACAGGACATATTCTGGGACCTATTTTCAAAGAGAGGACTGGTAGGACTTGGGTTGTAGGAGAGACCAAGAATTCTACTGATCTGGCAATGACCCATCTCAGTGAGACTTTCAGCTAGAAAGTGGATGCCAGGAGAGCTGACTCACCTAGTCTAACACGCAAGCCAGACACTGAGGAAAGGGCCCAGCTCAGCCAAGACTGTAACTGCAGGAGGACTGGGAGTCTGTGTTGGGATCCAAGCCATGCCTTTGCCTCAGTGAAAACTGTGTTATGGCCTCTTTCCCCATGAATTGTGTGTGCTTGAGAGCAAGGCATGCTGGGACTTCAACAGGTGGTCAGAAACCACTGCAGAAAGGTGTTGAGAGGGGAGAGACTGGGTCCTTCCAGGGGGGTGGAAATATGGCACTGGCCAGCTCGCAAGATGGGCTTAGTTTGGTCCTCAATGAGGTCCAACCTGGAGGGTGTTTCCAACACAGGGTGTTAGTAAGCCATGGTCCATCCACAATGGAGTGGTCACTGAAGAACATGGCATAGCACAATCAATTTTATGGAAAGATTTTTAAGTGAAGAATGTGTAGAGCAAGATCCTATTTCTATAAACACAGCTTTCTAGCTTGAACGAATGCTTCTAGAGGACACGTGTAAAAGGAGCCATCTAAATGCCACACTCCCTCCCTCAGTCGCTGTGGGTCCTGGAATCACACCCTTCAAATAAGTTCCTATTTATCCTCAGGCTGACCCAAGGGTGTAGTCAGGACAGGTCTCGGCCCCTTCCACTTCTTAGAGGCAGAACACCTCACCTCTGTCTCTCCTAAATCCACTCTCAGGGCTCTTGTTGGCTGTCTTCTACAACCTTCAAATATAAAAAGTCATACCTCATGACATTAGCCCCAGACAACTGGGCCCACTCACTGGGCACCCATCTGATGAGTGCTCCCTTCGGTGACTGCAAGAAGCCTTGTCCCAAAACAGAACCAAGTATATGAATACAAGGAATAGGCCTTCAGTGGTCAGGGGGAATGGGGTTGGGGGGAGGGGGGAGGTAGAGGCAAAGAAGGGGAGCAGCTTAGACAAGAACCTAGTATAAAGGAACCATGGACATGGACAACAGGTGGGATTGACTTTGGGGGGGAATGGGTGGGTGGGGAGGGGGACAGAGGGGAGCAAAAAGGGGATGGATGTAATACAACAACAATAAAATTTAAAAAAAAAAGAAGAAGCCTTGTCCATCCCACCTACAATTCACCTCTGAAGCCAAAATGTATTTTGGCACTTCTTCAGTAGACAAGACAAACACACGTGTGTACACACACACACACTCATATTTAATCTAGGAGACTCTACCTTGAAACAAAAACACAAACACACATATAAATATTATTTTGGTTTTTTTTTTTACATGTAATTGGTTCATAATAGGTATATTACTCTGCCACTAGGATTGGAAACTAAATTCATGCTTAGGTCTGAAACATTTGTTTAAGGAAATAATCTGCAGAAATGCACCCCTGCTGCCCCACTGCAAAAATGATCTATCAATACATCGTGCAAGACAAGCAGGTCGAAGAGCCTCAGACCTCTGCACTCCAGAAGAGGCTCTTGGCAGAACTTATATCTAAAGACCTGGAGGGAGATTATTTTAGGGCAAAGAACAGAGATCAAACAACTGTCTCCTTTACACTGCTTGTAGCTCCAAAATTACAGGATTCTAGATTTTGTTGGGCTTGTTTATTTATATTTATTATTATTCTCTCCATTAGGAGGACTGACTTCTTTATCATGTATTTATGTCTGTATATCTATGCTTAGGGCAAATTCTGAAACAAAACGTTCAAAGTAGTTATGGAAGTAACTTGTAATTAAAATATTCTAATTTTTATTGTTACCTGTGTTTTCCACAATAATGTTCCTCTTCTACTTTGCCAAAAAAAATCAAAGCCAGTAAACTGATCTGCCTGAATTCCTGTTGCCATCTCTTCACCCTTCCCCTAAGTCCTCACCCATCAGTGTGACCACATCCATCCTTCCCTCCTTCCCTCCAAAACCAGAGACGGAGGCAAACTCTCCTTCCATGGCTTTATCTCCTCTCTGTGTTCTTACTACACCTAATGAGTAAAACGGATCTATTCATGCATTACAGAGTTGTCAGCAGTCATACTTCTGATAGACCACAATAAATGATGGTGATAATGTTTTGTCTCTCAGTAACTCAGTTTCTTCATCTGTACATGGGGTAATTATAATACCTGCCTCATAGGATTGTTGTAATGATTAAATAGGTTAATTTTATGTTAAGGACTTAGAAGAGCACCTGGTATACAGTAAGTTCTCTATAAGTGCTTACTAATATTAGTATTACTAGTACTAATTAGTGATGCTAGTATTAGTGCATTCCCTCATTTCTGCCAAAACTTCACTTTTTGGGTTTTGGGATTTGGTTTTTGTTTTTTCTTGTTTTGGGATGTGCATATAAATTCCCTGACTTCACCCCTTCCTATATTACTCTTAACTTTTCCCTGCCTGTCTTGTACCTACCAATTATGTTTCCCAATCCTTGCACTATTTCCCCATTTCTCTCCCTTCCCCCTCACAGCTGATAACTCTCCAAATGATTCCCATATCTATGATTCTGATCTTACTCTGGTTGTTTGCTCAATTTGTTTTTGGTTTTTTGGTTGTTTTTTTTTTGTTGTTGTTTTTTTTTAGGTTTTGTTGATGATAGTTGTCAGTTTGTTATCATCTTAATATTCATAATTTTTATCCTCTTTTTCTTAAATTTGTTCCTTTAACATTTCATATTAATAAGGGCTTGGTGATAATGAACTCCTTTAGCTTTACCTGGTCTGGGAAGAACTTTATCTGCACTTCCATTCTAAATGATGGCTTTGTTGGATAGAGTAATCTTAGTTGTAGGGTCTTGTTTTTCATCACTTTAAATACTCCTTGCCAGTCCCTTCTTGCCTGCAGAGATTATTTTGATAAATCAGCTGAACTCCTTTATAGGTAACTGTCTTCTTTTCTCTTGCTACTTCTAAGGTTCTTCTTTATCTTTAATCTTTGGCATTTTAATTAGGATGTGTCTTGGTGTGGTCCTGTTTGGGTCAAGCTTGTCTGGCACTCTCTATGCTTCCTGGACTTGTATGTCTCTTTCCTTCACCAAATTTGGGGAGTTTTCCTTCATTGTTTTTTCATACAAGTTTCCAATTTCTTGCTCTTCCTCTTCTCCTTCTGGCACTCCAATGATTCAGATGTTGAACGTTTGAAGTCATCCCAAAGGTTCCTACGCCTCTCCTCATTTTTTTCAATTCTTGTTTCCTCATTTTGTACTGGTTGACAGTTTATTTCTTTCTTATGTTCCAAATCATTTATTTGAACTCTAAATTACTTCCCTTCACTATCAATTTTGTGTAGATTTTCCTTCATTTCAATTGGTGTAGTCCTTCACTTCTTCTTTTCTGCAGTTGCCATACTCAAGCATATATCTGTCAAGTATGTGAGTATCTTTTTTTTTTTTTAAGATTTTAAAGAGAGGGGAAGGGAGAGAGGCAGAGAGGGAGAGACATCAATGTATCATTGCCTTTTACTCTCCTCCAGCTATGGACCTGGCTGGAGACCTGGCTCACAACCTGGTCCCTGGCTGGGAATCGAACCAGCAAGCTTTGGGTTCGCAGACTGGCACTTATCCACTGTGCCACCAGCCAGGGCTGTGAGCATCTTTATCACCAGCATTTTAAACTCTGCATCTGTTAGCCAACCTAACATATGAGGAAAGAGGAAAGCTATCTCCTTGTCACCTAATTCTCACACTAGAACCTTGATCTGTTTCCTTTTATGAGCCATACTTCTCTGTCTCCTTAACTTGGCAGGCTCACGTGTTTGCCTTGTTCTGCCAAAACTTTGATTCATCAATTCTTCCTCTCTCTCCCATATATTTTTTAAGATTATATTTATTTATTTTTAGAGAGAGGGGATTTGAGGGAGAAAGGGAGAGGAATATCAATCAGTTGCCTCTTGCACACCCCCAACCAGGACCTTGCCTACAACTCACGCATGTGCCCTGACGAAGAACCAAACCAGTGATCCTTTGGTTCACAGGCCAGCACTCAATTCACTGAGCCACACCAGGAAGGGCTCTCTCATATTTTAAACCTTCCTCTCTCTTCAGACTCCTTCCCTTAGTTTACTCAGAGTCTACTGTCTTCAACCTTAAATCCACTCTTGATTTTACTAACCTATCTTTCTCCCCTTCAAGTCCAGACATCTAAAAGAAGTATGTTTCAAGATTCATTCTTCCATATTTACTTACATTCATCTCTCTGTCATTCATGATGCAATGCAATCTGCTGTCCCTCTCACATCTCCAAATAAACTCCTCCAGCAAAGACCACAAATAGCCTTCTTTTGCCAAATTCTAAAGACACAATTTAGTTCTTATCTTTTCAGAACTTTCTTCCTTACTTGACCCCACTGTATTTCCTGAAATGTTTTTCCTTGTCTCTCCTGTCCTTCTCTGTACTTGTCACAGCCTACCTGTCTGGGTTCTTTCTCTCATCTTAGTCCTGAGGCATTAATGTTCCCCAGGGTCTATGTACAGCCACCTATCCTCCTCATTCTGTCCTCTCTTCCTGTAAAAGTTTATGCACTGCCAGACTACTTATCCTCATTCTCCTGTAACAACCTAATCTACACTTATAGCTCTGGCCTCTCTCTTAAACTGTAGATCCATATAATCTAGTACAAGCTGGATACTTACATCGGAGGTCTCACAACATGGTCTAAACTAAATTCACTCTCTTCTTAAACCTATATGTTTTTTCAGGGTTCCCTACCTAAACAGGCAAAATGTCAGGTGGTGACACCATCACCATCCCCCAAGTAAGAGGCTCAGGAAACATTCTAGACTTATTGTTGGGGACCGCCAGCCCTGGTTCTTGCAGCTATGACCCTTAGGTAGACTGACATGAATGTGGGCAAGGTGCTAGAAACTGAACACAGCTAGGGGGAAGTAACAGTATATGCCAAGAAGGAGTTTGGCATCCCAGAACATGAACCCCTGAACGAGGTAAACCAATTAAGGTGCCCGGACAATTGTATCCTGCTCAGTGAAGCAGTTAGCCATTGTACTGAGAAATAGCTTTCGTAAGGTTAGGGCTGAGTAAGGATTAATAGAATTCACATAGTGTTTAAGGGAAAAACTAATAAAAGCCCTATAGGAGGATTGGTCAGGAGCATTCTCTGAGTAGAGGTGCTCCTCTTTTCTCTCTTCAGGTTCACTTAGCCTGTGTGCCTGGGTAATTCATGCATCTGCATCTTGGGGCTGGTTGGACCAGAAGCCTGGTAGCTTATCCCTCTAGTCATGTTTTAAGTCCAGCAGAGCTCCTTTTCCTAGATTTTCGCAAGTCCACCCACTTCTCTTTATAGGAGGCCATGTCAGATGCAGGCAGTGACATCCTCCTCCTAACCTCCTCCTTTTTCATTCTCCTCCTGCTCCATTTACTCATTCATTCATTTAGTCAGGTAGTCAGTCAATAAACACAGGTTGAACATCTACAATATGCTAGGTCCTAGCAATACATAAAGGAAAAGGAGAATGCCCCTGAGGGAGCTCAGGATTTGGTGGGAGAGGGCTACCAAGAAGCCCAGTGTCATGAAATAAGCACACACAGGGAGCTTAGGAATCTTTCTGTTTCAACTGACAATTGTATACTATATCTGGACTATTACGATTTTTGCCATAATATTTCAAGCAAACAAAGAAGTGAAGACACTAACATATCTTACATCTAAGCATTCAACACCCAGCTCTATGGAATTCTGGTATTTATCTTTATTCTGTATGCTATAAAGTACATATATATTGCACATCTGACATTTATTAGATATTGCCCAATTGCTCTTCCAAGTGATTGTACCAATTTATTCTCCCATCAGCAGCCTATGAGCATTTGTTTATCTACTCTACATCCTTGTAAATATTTGGTAGTATCTCTTTTTAATTATTGCCAACCCAATAGATATGAAGTGATATCTCATATACTTTAAATTTTTAGTTCCTTGATTAGTGAAGTTGCCCATTCATGTTTCCTTTTAAGTAGCAAATACCTTCCCCTAGCCTGAATCTTATCTTCAAATTTATTTAAGATGTACTTTTTGAACAGTTGTTCTGTGAATGTCATTCACCCCTTTTATGATCGATTTTTGTGTCCTGTTTAAGAAATCATTACCTGCCCAAAGGTCATAAAAGATTTCTCCATATTTCTCCTAAAAGTTTTAAAGGTTAGCATTTTAGTTGTTTTGGAGGGTGGAACTAAGAACCTAATTTGATGTTTTTCCATGTGGATAACAAATTTTCCAAGCATCACTTATTTTTAAAAGTAATTTCTTTCCCCCGCTGATTTGAAATGCCAACTGTTGTATATCTCTTCCATATGTGCGTGGGTCTCTTCCTGGGCTCTCTGTTCTGCACCATCACCCTACTCTCTAATTACCATTCCTTTATGACACCACTAAGCCTTGTTATCTTGCAGGTTGTCTTCCTTCCATCCCACCTCCTTGTGTTTTTTTCTAAAATTATCTAGCTCTTGCTCTTCCATTTAAATTTTAAGATCAGTTTGTCAAATTCCATTTTAAAAAAGATCTTCATTGGCCTGTGAACCCAAAAGTTGCTGGTTCAATTTCCCAACCAGGGCACATAAAACAAGGTTGCAAGCCAGGTCTCCAGCCAGGTCCTTAGCTGGAAGCAGGTGAAAGGCAACCATATATTGATGATTCTCTCCCTTTCTTCCTCCCTCCCTGCCCTTCTCTCTGAAAACAATAAATAAAATCTTTAGAAAAAGAAAAATAATAATAATAAAAATTAAAATTTCATTGGGATTTTTTGTTGAAATTTAATTGACTTTCTGGATTATTTGGGAGAAATTGGCATAATTAGGATACTGAGTCTTCTGATCCATGAACATATCTCTCATTTATTTTTAAGTCTTCTTTTGTATTCTTCCTATAACGTTATCCAATTTTCTCCATAAAAATTCTATCACTGGCCACCTCATACTTTATTGTGTCATTATGAATGAGATCTTTGTCTTTCTTATTACATTTCTAACTGGCCATACTTGATGAGTAGGAAGACTAATAATTTTTCTCTGTTGATCTTGTGTCTAGCAATATTGCTAAATTAATTTAATACTTTTAGTAGTTTATTTGTACATTAGTTTGAACTTTCTATGTAGACAATTACAGTCTAAAAAAAAATGTATTTCTTCCTTTCCAATTTTATGCCTCTTCTTTTTTTCCTTGAGTTGTTGCACATGCTAAGTTCTCCAATGTGGAAAAGAAGTAATGATAGTATGCATCCTGTCTTACTCCTGACTGTAAAAGAAGTGTTTCTGAAATTTGCCATGTGAGTATGCTTGCTTTTGATTATTGGGGGATAACCTTTGAACTTTTTGAACATGATAAAAAAAAAACAAAACAGGAAAAGTTTCCAATTTCATAAGTTCTATCAGGAATGGATGTCGAACTTTATCAAGTGCTTTCTCTCTAGCTGTTAAGCTGATCATGTATTTTTTCCTTTAATTGTTGTAATATGGTAAATCACATTAATACATTTTCCTAGGTTAAATATTCTCATATTCTGGAATAAGCTTTAAATATAGTAGACTGCTAAATTCATTTTGCTAGTATTTTTTTACAACTTTTGCATCTAGGTTCTTAAATGAAGGTATCAATTCTCCTTTATTAAAAGAACAATAAATACTATCTCTCAGTTTCTGCGGGTCAGGAATATGGAGTAACTTACTTGTCTTGTCAAGCAACTGTCTTAGATCTTCTCATGAAGTTGCAGTCAAGACATTGGCCAGTGCTTCAGTCATCTGAAGGTTTGACTATGACTGGAGGACGCACTTCTAAGATGACTCACTCTCTTGACTGGTAAATTGGTGTCAGCTGTTGGCAAAAGGCTCAGTTCATCATCAGGTGGATCTCTCTATAGGAATGCTTGAGTATGCTCATCACATGGAAGCTGATTTCTTCCAGAGTGAGCTACCCAAAAGAGTAAGGCAATGAAGGTTTAGTGCCCTTATGAACAAGCCCCCAAAGTCATATCCTGTCACTTCTGCAGTATCCTATTGGACACACAAATAAGCCATGGTTTACTGTGGGAGAATACTTCACAAGGATGTGAAAAGCAGACAAAGGTCATTGGGGGCAATCTTAGAGGCAGGCTACAAGTGAGAATTGGTTTATAATTTTATTTTCTTGAACTTATCTTATTTGGTTAGTATCAAGACAGCCTCAAGCCTAGCTAATGGCACAGTGGATAAGGTGCCAGTGAACCCAAAGCTACTGGTTCAATTCCCAGCCAGGGCACATAACCAGGTTGCATGCCATGTCTCCAGCCAGGTTTGTAGCTGGAGGCAGGTGAAAGGCAACCATACATTGATATCTCTCTCCCTCTCTGCCTCTTTCCCTTCCCCTCTCTTTAGAATAATAAATAAAATCTTTTAAAAATATATATACTAACCTCAAAAATTAATTTTTCTATTTCTGTTCTCAAGTAGTTCTCTGAAGTTTCTTTAAATCCTTCCTGCAAACCTCACGTCTCTTGAAGTGGGAGGTGTTTGATTAATTATATAATTATTATTGATTAATTCAAACATTCTGTCTTCATAGTTGATCATTCATATTTTTAGAAAAGTATCCATTTCTTTTTTTCTTTCATTTTTTAAAAAAGATTTTTTATTTATTATTTTTTTAGAAAGAGGGAAAGGGAGAAAGGCAGAGAGAGTGAGAGGGAGAGAGAGAGAGAGACATCCATGTATGGTTGCCTTTCACCTGCCTCCAGCTACAGAGCTGGCTGGAGACCTGGCTTTCAACCTGGTTATGTGCCCTGGCTGGGAATCGAACCAGCGACCTTTGGGTTTGCAGGCTGACGCCTTATCCACTGTGCCACCAGCCAGGGCTGGAAAAGTATCCATTTCTTATTTTCAGTTTCATTGATGTGAAGTTGTTCTATTGTTCTCTATTATTAAATTTCTACTTCATTTCTAGTTTTGTCTATGTTTTGTTTCTAGTATTGTTTGGGACTTTTTCTTTGATAAATCATGCTATAAGCTTGACTAATTTTTTAGTTTTCTTTTTCAATCCACCACTATTTTTATTGTTCTCCTTCCCCCTATTTTCTTTGGATTTACTCCATTATACCTTTGTTCACTCCTTGTAGCAAGTCCCTAGTTAATTTTAAATCTGTCTTGTTGTAATAAATGCCTTAAAATTATAATTATTTTTGCTGCATACTACAAGTTTTGCCATATCATATTTTCTTAGAATTTAGTTCTAAATATTTAGTCATTTTCACTGTGATATCTTTTTTAACTCACTTTGTTAGGAGTGATTTCTTATAGTTCATATGTATGGTTCGTGTGCTCTTATGCACTCTGATCATCTCTGCATTTAATTAGTCAACTTAATCTATTTATATAAGTAATGGTTACTTAAATACTTCAATTTGTTGATATCATTTTGTTTCCACTTAATAACTTCTTCTCTTTGAAAACTTTTTACTGTTTTCTGCTGGATTGATAAAGTTTTTATATTCTCTTATTTTCCCTCTGTTGGTTTGGAACCTATGTATTATATTTTAATTCTTCAGCTTATCCTTAATGCTTCACTTTTATATCTAATCATAATTTATTCTAACAGATCTAAAGTTGTTCTATTTTCTTCTTTGTATAAATCAAGGGCCTTATCACACTTTACATTATTGTTAAACAAAACCTCAATCTTTTGTCATCTCCCATAGTAATAAAAAAATCCGCCCTGGCTGGTAGCACAGTGGATAAGGCGCTGGCCTGGGAATCCAAAGGTCGCAGGTTACCGATTCCCCAGCCAGGGCACATAACCAGGTTGCAAACCAGGTCTCCAGTCAGGTCTGTGGCTGGAGGCAGGTGAAACACAACCATACATTGATGTCTCTCTCCCTCTCTGCCTCTTTCCCTTCCCCTCTTTCTAAAAATAATGAAATTAAATCTTTAAAAAAATGAAAAACTGAAACAAAATTTAAAAAATAATAATAATAATAATCCATGTATGTAATTTTGTATTTTTAGTAGCCATATTTTAAATAGTAAAATATGAGTTTGTTAATAGCATAGTTTAGTTAACCCACTATATCTAAAATATTATTTTAATATGTAATTAATTTTTTTAATAATGGGATATTTTACCTCCTTTTGTTCATACTGTCTCAGAAATCCAATGTGTAAATGTAATACATCTCATTTTAGATAAGCCACATTTCAATTGTTCAATGGCCATATGTGGGTAGTAGCTACCATACTGAGCAGTGAAGATCTAGGGTTTTAATTTTATCAATTATTTAGCAAATAAATAAATAAATTGCAGGTGTCCAGTTACCAGTTACTCTGAATACTCTGAGGGCCAGTGGTTCTGATGGAACACATTTCTTTCTCAGGATAAAAGAGGCAAGAGTCTGTGTTACACACACACACACACACACACACACACACACACACAGAGTGGTTCCTTGAAAGGGAGTACCACAGGATTCAGAGATTCAGACAATAGCCTTGTGCACTGAGGGGGCCCTCCCCCTAGTGGCCACAAAAGGAAGCTGTGGTGTGAGCAGCCAACGAAATGCCCACAGGAGTTAAGGCTTCCCATCCGCATCTAATCCTGGCCTCCTGGCCAACCTCCGACCAGGAGAGACGACACAAACAGCCCGCGAAGGTCTCACACTCACAGATGCCAGAGTGGAATTCTCTCTAGGTCTCCCCTAGAGAGTGGTGCCAGAATGTAGCCCTCCGTACTTGGGCCTGTTCTGTGAAGGCTGCCACTTCCTGCCTTGCTCTTCTAAGCATCAGAACCTTTACTCTAGGGACCACTTGATCCAGAGAGCCCTTTGAATGGGTTCCTTAGTGCAAATGTCCAGACTGCCCCATGAAAGCTACACAAATTCAGTCTGCAGAGCCCAGAACATGGGCTTGGGGATTGGATAGACCTGGGTCTGCATCCTCCGTCTGTCTCTCACTAGCTGTGCATCTCTGGGCAAGTTACTTAGCCTCATTGTAAGAATCAGATAATGAGATAACTCCCTGTCTCCCACATATGAGGAGCCTTTTTTGGCAGTGCCTCGGCTCTTATAACCCCCTCCTATCCAATTCCTGGGACCTGAAGTCTTCCATCAGCCTCCTCTGGACCTTGAGTAGCAAGGATCAGGGCATTTTTTAGGAGACACCAAACCCAGGTGGAGTACACACTGCAGAGGCCCCACATGAAGGCCAAAGTCCGCCTGCCTAAAGCTGTCTCTGAACATCACACGCTCACAAACACCTCTGACTGCCAGTGCCTGGGTGGCTCCCGTTGGACTAATTCCCAGAGGACATACACAGAATTCTGGAGCCCCACAAAACCAGAGGCACGATTCATGCACAGCCAAGCTGGGCACTCAGCTGGTCAGTCAGTAAATGGTAGGTGCCTGGGTTTGGCGCTGGGCTTCTAACTGAAAGGCAGGGACCCCTGCCCTCAAGGCATTTACAGAGGGGTGGAGAGGCTGACTCATGCCTCAGGGCATGGCTCTTCTAACTGCTTTAGAAAGTTGCAGCACACAGTAAGGGGGTCAATCTGGGATAATCAGCAACAGCTTTCCAGGAGAGGGTCCTAAATGCTCTTTCAGAGCCACTTATGACAGCATTTTTCTATTACATGATACTAGAGTAAAGAGACTAATACAGTCTCTTTTTGAGCAAGGTCTACCAAATGCAATTTCACTTGTTTATAATAGTTCCTTTGCATTGTCACTAAGGGAAGAGAGAATAGGTGCCAATCCCCTTTGTGGGAGTTCCTGCTAGTTCACAGTGTGGATGTGTCTCCCTAATCCACCTGGGGGAAAGCTTGCCCTTTCAGTGCAGGTCTAACAGGATTACCTAGGCCAAATATTTGTGTGATCCAATGTGATTTCGAGGTGAGGGAGACTGAACAAGTTTTATCACCAGCTGTAATTTATGCCCCAGAAAGGATCCATGAAAAGATTGCTGGCAATATAAACTGGAAATTCCTGCAGCAGCTCAGGGCTGTAGCCACAGGTGTGAACACATACAGACACACACAGACACACACCCCGCCATCATTGCGCCCCAACTCCAACCGACTCAGGGCTCAGAGTCTCTCAGCAATTAAAGTTTTCCGGAGAGAAAAGGACAAAAGTGATACAGGTTTTAGCCAAGCACTATTTCAGCATTTGGCTTTTAATAGAGAACAAAAGTGATCTTTTGACTCTCTGTCTAGGTATCCTGATGTTCTAAGAGTCCTATTTCATTAAAATTAATAGAATCCAGTACAGTCTGGTCCATGAAAGAGGTAAACTCTGATTTAGGGGAAAGCCCTAAAAATGGCCTGCACAGATTTTTTTATTTTTATCTTTCTGTCACTGGGGAGCCATGGAAGTATTCTGAACAGAAGGGAGACAAATCAGATTTAAATGTCAGAAAGATCTCTCTGATAGCTTAACAGTGAGAACCAACGCATTCACTGCTTCCTGAAATCTTTTTTTTTTTTTTTTTTTTTTTTTTTTTTTGAAGAATTAAACATCCATGAAGAAAAAGAGAATAGGAGAGGTACCAGTAACAGCAACATCTTGGGAGCTAGAAAACAACTAATCAATGTAGCAGAACTGAGAAGTCTCAATTCTGAGCTGCCAGACAAGTAAAAAAACAAAACAAACAAAAAAATCCTATTAAACCCCAGACCTGCCACACAGTTCAGGAACTAGTGGCATTAGGTATTTCTGAAAGTGGAGCTTGGGGAGGGGTGCTGGTGAAGGTGGATCCAAAAACAGGAGGATTGAGGATCCCGCCCATCCCTTTCTATCCCTCATCCCAACAGACACTGGAGGTGCTTTATTCTGAACCACATACAGGTAGAGTGAGGCCAGGGCACCACACTGAAAATGGGGCCCAATGCAGGGTTACATGCTAAGTGCTGAGACATGCCCCACCCATAGTCTCCTCCTCCTCCTCCACCTACCCCAACACTGGTGATCAGGTTCCTAACCGCCCCCTACACATACACACACACACACACACACACACACACACTCACACACACACACTGGAAGTGCCATCTCAAGAAGAAATCCATTACAAACCCAAAAGTTTCTGGTTCTGCCCTGGCTGGTGGCACAGTGGATAAAGCGCCAGCCTGCCATCACAAAGGTCGCTGGTTTGATTCCCAGCCAGGGGACGACAGAGTAGATGGAACTGCCCTCAAGAGTGAGGTGTAGGGGCCTGTGGTCTCTCAAGTACTGCCCAAGGCAAGACCACCACAAAGCTTGCAGGCTCTTGTGGAGCCCCTGTCAATAACAAAACTTTGATTTTATAATACATTACCAAACTTCAGCCCAGAGCCTTGAATTTGTTCTGTGTCCTGAGTGACAAAGAAATATGACCACATGAGCTATACTGTCCCCACATATGACCCCATATGAACTGTATACATGTGCTATACCTGCACCACCTCGTTCTGCCCAGTCCAGGAACCACCTCTTTATGTTGTTCATGGTCAGTTGTTATTCCTAGTTAGCTTCATAAATCTCACTGTGAGGAAGAAGTAGCAAGGCTATTACTGCTTACAATGCTGTGGCTCTTCAGAACCTGTTTATACTAAAACAATATAGACCCTCCTGCCTCTGCAGCTCCCTAACACCATTTAATGACAGTCCCATCAACACTCATTACACAGCATCATTCATAGTGCAGCCATGAGTGCTGACCTCCCATGACTCTCTCAAAGGCTATAATGATGCTTTCATGTTGATGATCACGAATGTAAGTCTTCCTAGAGTATGCAAAAAAATATGTGTGATTATTTACTTTCAGATCATGTTAAATTTTCCCTTGGGGATTTCATAGCATAAACACAAACTGCACATCTTCCAACCACAACTCTTCTAGAACACGTTAGGCCATAATCACTGAATTTCTAGAATGTGATCTCTTTCCCTGTTGACCACACTCTTGCCTTCCACAGACCACAGGAAGGAAAGGTGAGGCAGCCCATGGCCAAAGTGGATAAGAACAGCATGAATGTCATACTCACTGAAACCATCACAGCAAGGAAAGACACCCGGAGGAAAGCCCCTTGTTGAGCTGATGTTGAAAGACCTTGAAAGAGATGGGTGATACCCAGAAGGCTGACTGGGGAGACCACCTAGTGCTATTGGCAAGATGAGGAGGGTGAACAGGAAGCCCTCACTGCCAACCTCACCACCCTCAGGTGCTGCAGACTTAACACAGCACTGGGGTTGGAGCACCGCCAAGGCACACACACAAATCATGCCCAAGAGTTGACAGTTGACATAAGTCCAGAGCCTTGAATTTGTCCTGTATCCTGAGTGACCCAAAGTTACATGATCCCACAAAATAGTAATAATAATAATAATGTGCTGGCTACAGGAGCAATCGGCTCACCAGGTTGTCCTCCTGGAAGTGGGGCCCATGCCCCAGGATGATACCACTGGTATGCATTCTAGAGCTCCTTAGCATATGCGGTTCACCTGCACTGGGAACAGAGGTTAGAGACACCACAGAGAAGAATAACCGGGCCTGGAGCACATGTAGGTCCTGGTCTTGGATCAGACACTCTCCTAGGAGGACAACTCTGATCTAAATTGTCAGAGTAGGACTTTTGAGGAGCACACTCCTGGAGATTATGACGCACACAGGACCAATGCAGGCTTGGGACACCTAGCCCAGCTGGGGCTGCCAGACCAGCTCAGACATCCTAGGCAGCTGGGAGGTTAGAACATTCTGAGGAAGGCATCCAAAAGCTTTTGGTTACCTGAGGCACAGCCTGGGTCAGAGATCTGCTTGCCCACCGCTAAGGACATTATTAGCCCAAGAAAACAGTTTACCTCCAAGCTCTCCTCTCATCCGTGAGCTTTGGGGATCGTTGGTTCTTCTGGTGCAGATATGTATAATATTCAAGGTCGTCCTCCTCCCCTGACTTCCCAGGCCTGTCAGTTCAACCTCATCCCCTCATCTTGTATTTCTTCAACTCTGCTATATCCACACTCTTCCCTTGTGATTTCTCATCCCAGGGCCCTCAGGCCTTCCCTCCACTTACAATGTCTAAAGCTTAGGGATCCTCTAAGGCTCAGCTCAACTGCTACCTCCTTTGTGAGGTCTCCCCTATTGTCCCCATATCTCTGCGGGCCTCACTTGCTGTCCTCATCACTCCCTGCTTAGAGTCATGGGAACTTTATATACATGTCAGGTCTTTCTACCTAGGCAATAAGCACCCAGAAGATCAGGTCTCTACAGGCAAGAACCATGGTTAAAGTGGAGGGTAAAAGTAGGAACCCAGGAAAGGAGCAAAAAGACCCCAAAAAGGAAACAGGAGGAGACGCCTAGTGAAAGACTGGTCCTGGCATCCACAGGACAAAAGAAACCAAGTTATTAATGTCACCAGAACTACTGCTGCCCACACAAAAATGTACCCATCACATAAGGTCACTTTGGCTCCTAGGAAACACCTCTGGAGTGCCTGCCTTGCTCACAGAGGTCCTCACCGTCTGGGAACTCCTCTACCCACCTACTTATCCACACCCCAGGCAGCCAATTTTTCCTTTGTGACTCCATTCTCTACACAATTTCCCCCTCCATGGATTTGGGATTCAAACACAGCCAGGGGCTCTCTGAGCATGGCTAGGACCATCTCTACAAGCCCCAGGCTATTGGTATCCCCCCCCTGCCCTTGGAAAAGCAACAAAGACCTGTATCCAGACAAAGAAACTGAGAAGATGAGTCAACATCAGTGGTGTTAGCCAGGTCTCATTAGAAACAAGTGAGGGAAACCCAGGTCAAACCAGAGGGAGCAGAAAGGGACAGCTCTGGCTCACCAGCTGCTGAGCAGAATATTGCTTTGCTTCAGACCCAGCTGTGTCCTGGTGGCAGTGCTTTGACCCTCTCTCCACCCCTTGACTCCACATGGTTCTAGTTCCTTCTCATCACAGGTGTAAAGGCCTTTAGAAGTGCCAGAGAAATGAAAATTCCTCCCCTCAAGTTCAAGGCCCTGCCCACAGAGACTCTAGCTGACACTGCTTGGACCACATGTCAGCCTCAAACCAAAGAATGCTGATGGGTACCCACCATAGGCATGGCTGCCTATATCTAGGGTTGGAGGTGGGCTGGGGGAGGAGTCCCAAAGGCACTGGAAGAAGCAGTCAGGCGAAGCAACCATGGTGAGAATCCAAATATCCACTGGCCTCAGCCTAGTTCAGCCTCTCAGGCGTGACTTATGTGTGTGGCTTGGCGGTGCTCCAACCCCAGTGCTGCATTAAGTCTGCAGCACCTGCGGGCGGTGAGGTTGGCAGTGAGGGCTTCCTGTTCACCCTTCCCATCTTGCTGGTGGCACTAGGTGGTCTCCTCAGGCAGCCTTCTGAATATCACCCATCTCTTCCAAGGTCTTTCAACACCAGCTCAAAATAAATAAAAGCATTAAAAAAAAAAAAAAAAAAAAGCTAAGCTGAAATAGGAGGATTGTGAGCCCCAGAAATTTGGTATAGATGACAAGACCCTGTTAGGTATGGGAACCAAGGTGGCGGAGGAGCCAACGAAGCTACACCAATCTCCTCTCGACACCAAACTGTAATTACAACTTAACTGGGGAGAAATCATCCAGAATAACCAACAGAACACCAACTGGAAAGGAGCCTTATTACCATGGACAGAACAGAAGAGCCGATTCATCACAACATAACCTGTAGAAAATGCGGAGACGTGAGAGGCTGGCGTGGCTCCCATGGGTGGCAGCTGAAGGGACAGAGAAGCATCTCAGCAGCAGGGGCTCCACCTGAGCAGGGTGGGATCTAAACCCCCCAACCAGGCTTCCCAGCCTACAGCAACACAGCTGAGAGTAAAACAGCTCCCAGTTGGGAAAAGCAAACAGCTGCCAGGTTTAACCAGCTTGACAGAGAGACCGAGTTCTTAAAGGGACCATGCAGGAAAATACAGTGGCATCACCTACCCTGGGCTCCAGCAGAGAAAGGGCAGAGTGGACTAGAGATGCCTGGGGAAAGCTTGGGTCAGTGGCTTTAGGAGGAGAGTTGAGGAAGCAGCCTGTGAGTCCAGTGCAGACCCATCCCCCATACAGCCAGCAGACCACTCTTCTTCAAAGGGTGGGAGCCTGAGGGGAAGCCACAGACCCACCCACAGGAATTAATCTGCCTCACCCAGCAGTGCCTAAACCTGACCTCAGATCACAGGTTGATTGGATTAACTGCTGAATTCATCTGCCCCACCCGCAGGTGCCTAAAACTGACTATTGATCACAGACTGATTGGATTAACAGCTAAAGGAGACAAAGACAATGGATCTCTGGTAGTCTCCAACTGGCTGACTAGGCCCAGACTGGGAAATAAGCTGATGTCAACAAGCATAGAGCCAGGCAGACAAGAAATTTAAATAATGATGATAGAGAAGCTCAATGAACTCAGTGAGCTCAAAGAAAACTACAAACTCCAGGGGAACTACAAAGAACTCCAGGGAAGCTACAAGGAACTTACTGAGAACTACACCAGCATTAAAAAGGACATAGAGACTATCAATAAGAGCCAGGAGGAAATGAAGAATACAATTTCTGAACTGAAGAACACAGTAGAAGAAATCAAAAGCAGGCTAAAGAAAACAGAGGATCAGATCAGCAAGCTGAAGGTCAATGTAGAAAAAAAATTCCCAGGCAGTGCAACAAAATGAAAAAAGACTGAAAAAGATTGAAGAAATTTTGAGAGAGCTGCAGGACAACATGGAATGTAATAATATCCATATCATAGGGATACCAGAAGGAGAAGAGGAGCAAGGGGCAGAAAACCTCTTTGAAAAAGTAATGATAGAAAACTTCCCTAACTTGAGGAGAGAAAAAGTCACACAAGCTCAGGAAGCACAGAGGGTGCCTATGAGGATGAACCCAAACAGGCCCACTCCAAGACACATCATCATTAAAATGGCAAATTTCAAAGACAAGGAGAGAATCCTAAAAGCAGCAAGAGAGAAACAGCTAATACATACATGGGGGCTTTGATAAGGTTATCAGCTGATTTCTCAACAGAAACATAAGCCAGAAGGAAATGGCAAATATATATATATATGTATTTCAAGCAATGAAAAACAAAGGTCTACAACCAAGACTACTCTACCCAGCAAGGCTCTCATTCAAAATGGATGGTGAAATAAGGAGCTTCCCAGACAAAACAAGGCTAAAAGAATACATCTCCACCAAACCAGCATTGCAAGAGATGCTAAAGGGTCTCCTTTAAGAAAATGAAGAAACAGAGAGAAAAAACAGAGGGTATCGAAAGAAGTAAGACCTGTGCACAGCCAAAAAATAAATCAATCTATTTAAGATGGAAAACTCCAAAAAGATTAAGTTGTAGTTCTAATAGTTTAAAATTAAGTTAAGTTGTATTATTGGAGGGGGGAGGATCTGACTCAGACATTAAATTCATTTTTTAGTATGGTTTTGGCACTGTCTCTGTGACAACTTTCACAAAAGTGAGTTCTGCAATACACCATTTCTGTGATATTTTTCACAAGAGTAGCATTCCAGAGTAAAATAAGTATTAAAGAAGAAAAAAACTGCTTAATTTGCTACAATATATCTAAAATATTATTTAACATGTAATATATAAACTATTGGCATATTTTAAATTTTTTTATATTAACTCTTCAAAATCCAGTATGTACTTTAAATGTGTGTAAAAATATGTATGTGTGTAAATGTATTTTGCATGTGTTTGGTAATGCAATTATATCACTTAAAAGAGTAATTCTTTAAACAAATGAATTAATGTAGGCATTTTGAAATAATGAAAAGAAAACTTTGTATTAATATGATGTGAGAGGCTGACAGAAGGCAGTAATTAAATGGTGAATTGTCTGGATGTGAAAGGGAAAAAGTACACATTGGTGGTTACAGAATAGACAGCGGGGTGTTAAGAATAATAAAGGAAATGGAGAAGCCAAAGAACTTATATGCATGACTCATGGGCATGAACTAAGGGGGGCATTGCCAGAGGAAAGCAGGTATTGGGTGGAGGGGGGCAAAGGGGGAAAAACTGGGACAACTGTAATAGCAAAATGAATAAAATATATTTAAGAAAAGAAAAAAAAAGACCCTTTTAGGTACAGGCAAAAGAGTGAGCATTGTCCCAAGACTCAAGGACAGGATGAGAGTGTGTCATCACCTCTGCATGGGCAGCCTGCACCAAGAGGGAGGGGCAGGAGGAGCCAGAGGCTGGTGCTTAGAGACTGGCAAACAGCGGGACAGAGCCACGGCAGGCGGGGAGATAGTGGGCAACAGAGCAGAGAGAGGGTCAAACAGCAACTAAAAAGATCTTCCGGGACCTACTCTAATTTAAGTGAGATAGCCCCCACACAGCCTACTGCTGTCTCCATCCTCAACTTTGACCCCAGGACATCTGGAGAAATACAGGGAAAAGGCTATGGTCCTATCTTTTGGAAGGTGATGGCAATTGACCCAGCACACTACAAGGACAAACTGGTAACCTTACCCAGAACCCACAAGTGTGTGGGGTTTAGAAGACTTTTATGGGAGATCTCTGAGCCCTCTGCTACTACCCTAGAACAATCTTCTTATGGGCACAGATAACATATTATCACCATTACTCTTGATTACAGTATTGCTGCACCTTTCTCTGGCTGGGTCCTCTAAGGGAGGCCTCTGCCCTGATGAAGGGCCAGTCACATCTCCTGACCATGTCTCTAAGGCCTGCTTTTGTCCTCATCCCTCACCTGCATCAGCATCCCATGGGAGCTTTATAAATTGTTGCTGCCAGGTTCCCACCCTCCAGAGACTCTGGTTTAGAATCCAGGCATAGGTGCAAAAATGTTCCCAGGTCAAAATTATTCCTCTACAAACATAAACTGTACCTCACAGACCTCTGGAAGACCTGCGATGAAACAGATACAGCTTGCTTGAGAATGCTGCAGACTGGATGAGGCCCCATGAAGCCTTCCTCAAGAGGACCTGGGTCCTGGGCACCAAGGCTGGGAACCCTTGGAGAGCCTGTCCCCTCACTTAAAACTGAACTGATCCCTTGAATCCATGTTCTGTGAGATCCGCATTTGAGCCCTCGCTCAACCACTTACTGAAGTGTGTCATTGTATGCCTTGCCTAATCCTCTAAGCCTCATTTTCTTGTCTATAAAGTGGCAATAATGGTACCTACACCAGGGTGTTGTGGGTGAAATTAAGAATATATGGCCCTGGTCAGGTAGCTCAGTTGGTGGGAGGGTCATACCATAAACTGGATTCAATTCCTGGTCAGAGCACAGAAGGGAAGCAACTAATCGATGTTTCTCTCTTTTCTCTCCTCTCTCTCTCTCTCATCCATAAATATATATCTTTGGGTGAGTATTAAAAAATTTAAAGAATGCATGGTACAGAGTAGGCACCTTATAAATAATATCTGTTGTTATTCAATGTATTAGCACTCTAAACTGGGAAGGACAAAATGAACACATTAGTACATCTGTCATAACAACCTCACACACATGTCACCACCTCCATAACACACAACAGTGGCCAAGCCAGATACCACTGCCTACAATGTGGCAGTATCAGGACCAAATTAGACACCGTCTCCTGTACCAATGACTGGCCTCCCTAATGTGGGTTTGCAATGGATTCATTACTTGGCTCTGACTGCCTCTTCTTTCCTTCCTCTTATTTCATCTTCAGCTTCCTCCATTTATATTTTTATTTTCTTCCTTCTCCTCATTTCTACCTGCTTTTGCCCTATTTGTATCATTACAGTTCATGACTTACAAACAACAGAAACTTACTCTTATAAGCAAAATAGGAATTGGCAAGATAAAGAGGAAAGACACAGGGAAGCTCTTCAGAGCAGTAAGAAGAATGTCAAGGTCTTAGCACAGAACCATCCGTGCATGTGCTGCTGCTGTTGATACAATGAAATTCCCCTGCCAACATCCTCAAACCTTTGGTCACATCTTCTCAAAATTCAAAATCCCAGGACAGGGAATCCAATTGGTTGAGCCCAACGCACCTGCCCACTCACAGCTGTTCCAGAGAGAGGGATAAATGGTCCCTTAGGTTTAAACAAAAGACTGTGGCTATGCCTATTATCAAGACTTCTCAGAGTGGACAACTCAGAGACAGTGAGTGATCTCTGAACTGGATGATTGCCCAGGTAATCTGGAAGCTAATAGGATTGGAAGATTTGATTGGCAGCCTCAAAATGGCAAATGATCACTACACTACCATTCCCCACCCCCTCACCCCATTTGTATTAAGGTATAATTTACATGCAATAAAATTCACCCTTTCTAGTGTTCAGTTCTGACAGTGTTTGACAAATGTATATAGTTGGGTAAATGGCACTACTATCAAGATATAGAGCTGTTTTATCACCCCCAAAAAATTCTCCTCTGTTTCTGTGTAGTCAATCTCTTCCTCAGTCCCAGTCCCTGAAAACCACTGATCTCTTCTCTGTCCATACAGTTTTGTCTTTTCTAGAATGCCATATGAATAGAATCATACTTTTGAGGCTGGCTTCTTTCGTTGAGTAAAATGAATTTGAGATACATCTATATTGTTGCATGTATTAGCAATTAATTATTTTTTGATTGCCTAGTAGTGTTGTTTCACTGAATCACTTAGCACCGTTTGTTCATTTGTTAACCTGTTGAAAGCATTTGGGTTGTCCCCAGTTGCTGACGGTTATTAACAAAGCTTCCATAAGCATTCATGTGCAGGGTTTTGTGAAAACATAGTTTTCTTTTCACTAGGTAAACAACTATGGGTGGAATTCCTCAATTGTAAGGTAAATACATGTTTAACTTCATAAGAAACCACCAGCTTTTTTGTCTAGACAAAGGCTGACTCCACTTCGAGCTGTGATGCTCAGCAGCAGATCCAGAGGCTGGGAGAGAGGAAGCACTGACCAGCACAAATGCATTTCAGGGTGTGAAGCTTGAAGATCATCAGAAAGCTGTGTAACCCCATAAAGGAACTTAGATATTAAAAGTATTTCTTCTTTAGGAAGATGGCGACAGAGTAGAGAGCAGTGCTGATGGTGCTCTCGAGTACCAAAGCAGCTAGAGGACAAGATAGGGAGTGTGAGACATCTTCAGGACCCTAGGAATTGGAGCGGGCAGCATCTGGACACAGGGGAGCGCGGCCCAGAGGCGGAGGAGGCCAGCAGGACAGTGGGTGAGGCGTTCCCGACCTACCGGCCGGCGGGCCGAGGTCGGCTCTGGGCAGGGGCAGCTCTGCCTAGGGGGGCGAGTTTGACTGGGGCCAGTTCCAGGCTCCCTGGTGACTGGAAGTCTCAGCAGTGAAGTGCGGGCAGCGAGGGCGAACGCCGTAGGGAACGTGGAATTGAACTCTTGCAGGGGAGGGACTGTGTGAGAGACTCACTCCCTCAACGGGGAGAGGAGGCTCCGTGTGCGTGCGGGGCTAGAGGGGGAGAAGAGTCCTGTGGGAAGGCGGAGCGGGGGAGCGGGAAGTGCACCGGCGGGGCGGCGAGAGGGCCAAAAAGGGTGCTGTTGGGCCACTGGGGAAACAGCAGCTGGAGGCCCCTGCGAGGGGGGAGGCCCAGCCCTGTGCAACCACACAGGCCCCCAGGCTCCGCGGAAACTCCAGGCAGTGAGCTGGCGAGCCGGGAACTACTAACTGGGGCAACTGACCCGCCATTGCCGGAGACAAATGCTGCACCGCCCACGCCTGGGAGGGGTTCATCGCAGAGGCCGTGTAAAGGACTCTGCGGAGAGCTGATTGGCTTGGAGGAGTGGTGCCCACCCCGGAAGGGCAGGACAGTGTAGGCGGACCCCGATCAGTGCTGACTGACAGGCCCGGCCTCCTCCCGGAACTGCAGGGGCAGGGCCAGTCGTCACAGGGACCGGCAAATTTGCAGGCTGCCCTGCAGGGGTGCAGGGTGCTCCTCACGGGCAGGAACCTCCCCCAGGAGTGGGAGGGGGCTCCCTGCAGGCTCAAGAACATCGGCAGCCCTAAAACCCAGCCAGACTGCGGAAGGCCCAGCCTACCTGGGGGCAGACACTCAGAATCAGCCCTACTGTGACAATCAGAGGCCCTGCCACGCACCAAGACCAGCTAGAATATAGACTATAGACTGTAAAGTCCTGACCAAGAAAAAGAGGCAGCATCAGGAAAGGGATTGCTGCCAATCTCAAGCACCTGAATTATACTGAGAGCAATATGAACTATTAAGCCCCAACATATCCTTTGCAAAAGTTACTTCTCACATATTCTTAATCCCCACCATACCTCAATCCACCTAAGACCCTCCCCCTACTCTCGAATTAAAGTCTACTCACTCTGTGGCTATAACGCATTCCCAGTCCTCAATCTAAGTATTCCTCCCTTCCCCAGCCTTTCTAAACCCTTTCTTTATTCTTTTCTTCCTTCCTCTTTTTTTTTTTTTTTAATTTTTCTTTTCCTTTTCTTCCTGGTAAAGCCCACAGGTTCTGGCTCCACCTGGACCAATCAGAAATCATAAAGGGGGAACACACAGCTAAAAACTTTGTTTATTAATATTGATTTCTGTTTGTCTTGTGACGTTCTCCCCCCACCCTTTTTTTTTTTTTTTTTTCTTTTCTTTCTTTCTTTCTCCTTTCTTTTCTCCCTGATAAAACCCACTGGTCCTGGCTCCACCTGGACCAAACAGAGACCATAAAGGGTGAACAGACACCTAAACCTTTGCTTTATTAATATTGATTTCCCTTTCTCTTGTGACTTTCTCCCTTTTTTTTCTTTCTTTTTTTTCCCTCTGCTAAAAGCCCTCAGGTCCAGGCTCCATCTGGACCAGTCAGGGATTATTAAGGGTGAACAGCCATCTAAACCCTTTCTTCTTATTATTATTATTATCGTTTTTATTTCTTTTTTCCTTTTGCATTTTTTTTTTTTTAATTTGTTTGGTTTGGTTTGGTTTTTTGTTTTTGGTTTTTTTTTTGTTTTTGATTTTGTTTTTTGTTTTTTGTTTTTGTTTTTGTTTTTGTTTCTGCTAAAAGCCCACAGGCCCAGAATACAACCAGACAGCCCAAATAAAGGACACACCAAGAATGGCAAGTGGAGAAAATCTGGGAGACGGCAACACTGAATTCCACAAATCTCCTATCACAGAAGGGTGCTCAACTAAGGCAAGGAAGCAAAGCAGGTTAACCCAAGGAAAGAACAAAACTAAAGAAAGAAAGAAAGAGCAAGCAAGAACAGACACCCAAAATGGGGAAAAAAAGAATCAGTCCATCACCAAAAGGAAAGGAAGAATCCCCAGAAAGAACACAAAATGAAACAGAGGCACCTGGAATATCAGATAAGGAATTCAAAAGAATGATGATAGAGAAGCTCAGTGAGCTCAGCAACATCAAAGAAAACTGTAAACAACTCCAGGAGAAATACAAAGAACTCCAGGGAAGTTACAAAGAACTCCAGGGAAGTTACAAGGAACTTACTGAGAACTACAACAGCATGAAAAAGGACATGGAAACTATCAATAAGTGCCAGGAGGAAATGAAGAATACAATTTCTGAATTGAAGAATACAGTAGAAGGAATCAACAGTAGGCTAGAGGAAGCAGAGGACCGGATCAGCGAGT
>PVIW01012858.1:0-30064 GCA_004026585.1 Noctilio leporinus
GGAGTCTTCCATTTTCCTGGATTTTTTGGTATAGGTTGAGAAGGATAGGAGTTAGTTCTTCTTTAAATGTTTTGTAGAATTCACCTTTGTAGCCATCTGGTTCAGGGCTCTTGTGCTTTGGGAAATTTTTGATTAGTTCTTCAATTCACTAGTTGTTATTAGCCTATTCAGGATTTCTGCTTTTTCTGGATTCAGTTTTGGTAGATTATACATTTCCAGAAATATGTCCCTTTCAAATTTCTTGTCATATAGTTGTCATATTTTTTGTCTTATAGTTGTTTGTAGTAATTTCTTACAATCCTTTGTATTTCTGAAGTATCAGTTGTGATTTTGCCTCTGTCAGTTCTGATTCTGTTTATTTGGGTCTTCTCTCTCTTTTTCTTGATGAGTCTGGTTAAAGGCTTGTCAATTGTGTTTATTTTTTTAAAGAACAAGCTCCTGGATTTTTTGATTCTTCAAATTGTAGATTTAGTCTCTGAGTTATTTAATTCTGCTCTGATCTTGATTTCCTTCTTTCTACTTGCTCTGGGCTTTGTTTGTTGTTGCTTCTCTAGTTCTTGCAGCTTTATGTTTAGGTTGTTTGTATAAGCATCTTCTGACCTTCTAGGTAGGCTTGTATTGCTATCAATTTCCCTGATAATTGCCTTTGCTGTGTCCCCTAGGTTTTGGGCTGTTGTCATTTGTTTCCAGAAACTTTTTGATTTCATATTTGATCTCATTGTTTACCCAGTCCTTACTTAAAAGCATGTGATTCAGTCTCCATGAGTTAGAGTGTTTTTGGTTTTTCCCTTAAGATTGGTTTCTAGTTTCAAGCCATTGTGACCTAAGAAGATGCTTGGTATGATTTCAATTTCCCTGTATTTGTGGAGGCTTGTCTTATGACCTACCATGCGGTCTATCTTTGAGAATGTTCCATGTGCATTTGAAAAGAATGTGTATTTTGCTTCTTTTGGGATGAAAGGTTCTATATATATCAGGTCCATTTCCTCTAGAGTATTTTTCAATGCCACGACATCCTTGGTGTTTTTTTGTTTGAAAGATCTGTCCGTTGTTGATAGTGGGGTATTAAAATCCCCTAATATTAGTGTGTTGCTGTCTATCCTTCTTGAAGTTCCCCAAGATTTTTCTTATATATTTCGGAGCTCCTACATTGGGTGCATATATGTTTACCAGAGTTATTTCTTCTTGATGGATTGCTACCTTAAGTATTATGAAATGTCCTTTGTTCCTTTTTATGTCCTTTATCATAAAATCTATTTTGTCTGAAATAAGTATTGCTACTCCAGCCTTTTATTCATGTCCATTTGTTTTACATACATTTTTCCATCCCTTCACTTTCAATCTGTGTCAATCTTTTGTTCTGAGGTGGGTCTCTTGAAGACAGCATATATGTGGGTCATGTTTTCTTATTCATTCAGCTACCCTATGTCTTTTGATTGGTGCATTTAATCCATTTACATTTAAGGTTATTATTGATTGAGACTTATTTATTGCCATTTTTCCCCTTTGTATTTGTGCTCCTCTCTGTCTCTCTTTGTTCCTTCATTTTTATAAAATCAGTCCCTTTAGCATTTCCTGCAATGCTGGTTTAGTAGAAATGTATTCTTTTGGTCTTCTTTTGTCTGGGAAACTCCTTATTTCTCCATCCATTTTGAAAGAGAGCCTTGCTGGGTAGAGTATTTTTGGTTGCAGGCCTTTGTTTGCCATTACTTGAAATATTTTTTGCCATTCTCTTCTGGCTTGAATTATTTCTGTTGGATAATCGTCTGATAGCCTTATTGGAGCCCCCTTATATGTTATTTGTTGTTTCTCTCTTGATGCCTTTAGGATTCTCTGTCTTTGAAATTTGCCATTTTAATTATAATGTGTCTTAGTGTGGGTCTGTTTGGAATTATCCTCATTGGAACCCTCTGTGCTTCCTGAACTTGAGTGATGTTTTCATTCATCATGTTAGAGAAGTTTTCTATCATTACTTTTTTGAACATGCTTTCCATTCCTTGTTTGTCTTCTTCTTCTGGTATCCCTATGATATGGATATTATTGTATTTCATGTTATCCTGCATTCTTAAAACCTCTTCATTCTTGTTCAGCACTTTTTCATTCTGTTGCACTGTCTTGGAATATTTTTCTGTTTTCCTCCAGCTTGCTGATCCCATCCTCTGCTTCCTCTAGCATACTGTTGATTCCTTCTACTGTATTCTTCAATTCAAAAATTGTATTCTTCATATTGTCCTGTCTCTTACTGATAGTTTAAGTCCTTTTTAATGCTGGTATAGTTCTCAGTAAGTTCCTTTTAGCTTCCCTGGAGTTCTTTGTAGTTCTCCTGGAGTTGTTTGTAGTTTCCTTTGAGCTGGCTGAACTCATTGAGCTTCTCTGTCATCATTCTTTTGAAGTCCATATCTGATAGTTTGCTTGCCTCTGTTTCATTTAGTGACCTTTCTGGGGATTCTTCCTTTCCTTTTGGTGATGGACTGATTCTTTTTTCCCCTATTTTGGGTGTCTGTTGTTGCTTGTTTTTGTCTTGGATTAATCTGCTTTGATTCTCTGTCTTTGTGGAATACCCTTCTGTGTTAGGAGATTTGTGGAGTTCAGCGTTGCAGTCTCCCAGAGTTCCTCAACTTGTTGCTCTTAGGGTGCCCTTTATGTCATTAACTTGGGCTGTCTGATTGTATTTTGGACTTGTTATATGTGTTGCTCCTTTCATTCCAGTTGGCTGATGAGAGACACTCCTTCTATCCCATCTCATACACTGCTTTTGAGATGCTCCTAAAACAGAACCACCCATCCAGGCAAAATAACCAGACCTTCAGAGATATCTTTCTCCTTTAATCTCCCTTTTGACTGCCTATGAGCCTAGCTAAATACCCATACCCTCCAAGATAACCCCCACTTTTTATCACATCCTCAGCTGCAACTGAGACAGTGTTAATAGGGATGTAGAGGGGAAAAATTATTAAGTTGACTAAAGTATAGCAAAGGTAGCAAAGATAGCGAGGATGCAAGAGAGAAAGCCAACTTATCTCTTATATAGAAACGGGGAGGGGGAAAATCAGAATGCCTCAAGAGCACTGATTGGTCAAGGTGGAGCCAGGACCCATGTGTTTCTAGCAGGAAAAAAAAATGTGTAGTCCCTAGTAATGTACCCACACACACACAAAAAAGATTTAAGTGGCTGGGGAGGGAGGAATACTTAGATTGAGGACTGGGACTGAGTTGTAGCAGAAGTGTGTGTAGACTTTAAAACAAGAGTAGGAGGAGGATCTTGGGTAGTTCAGTCAATTGAAATAAGGCAGGATTAAAAACATGGGAATTGGGATACACTATGACATAAACAGTATTTACTTAAAATGTACTAACTGTGAAGGTTGGAAGTAACTTTTGAAAAGGATATGTTAGGGATTAATAGTTCATGTAGCTCTCAGTGTAACCGAGGTGTTTGACATTAGCAGCGATCCATTTCCTGAATCTGCCTCTTTTTCTTGATCAGGTCTCTGCAGTCTACAGTCAGGCTGTATGGCCTTGGAGAGACAGGGCCTACAGCTGTCACAGTCAGGGATGATTCTGAGTGCCTCCCCCGGGCCCCGCCATAGGCTGAGCCTCCAATAGCCTAGCTGGGTTTCTGCACTGCCAATGTTTTGGGGCTCTCCCTTCTCTTGCTGGTTCTGTGTGAGCTGCAGGGTGCTTACGTGGTGTTGATGGTTACCCCTCACCCTCCAGCTCCTCCAGGAGGTTTCTGCTTGCGATGGGTGCCTGGCTCCAGGAGGGGATAGCCTGCAACTTCTTTTGCTCCTGTGATGGCTGGCCCTCCCCTTCCAGCTCTTTGAGGAGGTAGCCCCTGTCTTCAAAGAGCACCTGGCTCCCCAGGGGTCCCACAGCCTCTCTTGCAGGCAATGGCCAGCCCTCCCTGTCCAGGTCTTTAAGGAGGTTTTCACCTCTGCCCCTGCCTTGTGCACCTTGTTCCCCAGGGGGCCTGCAGCATAGTTTGCCAGTGAAGGCTAGCCCTCCCTGTCCAGCTCTTTGTGGAGGTTTTCACTGCGTTCGATGGGCCTCTGGTTCTGTGGGAAGCCCCTTAGCAACAGCAGCAGCAGCGGTGATGGCTAGCCCATTCCCTCCAGCTCTCTGAGGAGGTTTTTGTCGCCTGCAATGGGCATGCCAGTTGTATCAGCAGCAAGTTGCCAGCACGCAGTTTCAAGCTGCATTTTCCGTGGGAGCCTGTGTGCTGGTGTGGGTGTGAGGGGTTGGGCCTCCCTTCTCACTGGGGTTCTGAGCTGCCCTCCCCTGGGTGGCGCAGCAGCCAATGTTGGGCTCTCTCGCTGCCCCTGCTGGTGCACTTCCCCACTCCCCTGCTCCTGCTCCCACCAGGTCTCTCCTCCTGTGCCTCTGGCCCGGGAGGCGCTTCTTCTCTCTCTGACTCGAGGGGCTCTCACACAGTCCCTCCCCTGAAGAAGTTCAATTCCTTGTTCCCTCCGGAGTTTGCACTCACTGTCCACACTTCACTGTTCAGACTTCTAGTCACCAGGGAGCTTGGAGCTGTCTTCAGTCAGAGCCACCCCTCTTGGCAGAGCCCCCACTGCCCAGAGCCCACCAGCCGGCTGGTTTGGAACTATCTCAGCTGCTCTCCTGTAGGTCTCTGCAGCCTCTGGGCTGTGCACCCCTGAGTTCAGATGCTGACCGCTCCAATTCTTAGGGACCTACAGACATCTCATTCTCCCTACCCTATCTTCCAGCTGCTCTGGCACTCAAGAACGCAGTCAGCACTGCCATCTACTCTGTGCCATCTTTTCCTTGTCCTTAGTCAGATTTTTAAGTGTGCCCAACTGCAAATCTGATGGTAATACTAGGAAAAAGATATAAGTGATGATAAAGTTCTCTGACCAATGTAATAGGGTAGGAAATATCATATTAAATCTCAAATGGCAGGCAGATAAAAGACTATGCAGATAGAATGAAATTTAGGAGTCCCAGATTTAGAAGTTCAAGTTTCACTGCTCCTTTAATGTGTCCTCAGTCACAGCTTACTGAGAACACATTGCAGATTCAGCCAATCTCTCTGCTTAATAGTTACAAGACTGATAAATCTTTTCCAAGAGTTTCCTTCTTGGATGCTTATTAGTTGACTTAAAATGATCAATCAATTTGCAGTAAAGAAAAACTAAGTATTGAAGAAACCAACTACAGTCCTCTATTCATCACAGCTTTCTCCTCCATCAGAACATTATTACTGGTATTAGTGAGGGATATTACCTGAGATAATATCTTATTGACTGATTGATGGAGCTCTTTTTATTGCAATACAGAGCACTGATTATAATATACAGATTTCCAAAAGCCACCTAAGTAATTATAGGCCAGGTAACAAACACTGTGTTATTTTTCGTTTGTTTTTTGTTTTTGTTTTTATCCTCTCCCAAGGAAGTTTCATTATTCCTGTATTATCTTGCACACAGAAAGAATTTACTGAAGGTGACCTTTTTATAGGTGGTAACCATAGTAACAGATTTCCAGCCTCTAACACTCTGACACCACTTGCTTACTGCAAATGTTAAAGAGATGCTGAGGATTGATGTTTTGGGTTTCCCTCCAGAGACAGAAGCCTCATGAATACTTACCAATTTGAGAGCAAAAATCTTAAAAGAAATTTAAAGCCACAGTTTCTGTTCCCTTGCTAATTGGACAGTAATTCATTTCTTCTAATGTCTCTGTAATATCCTCGCTTAGAGGCTATCAAAGTACAAAAATAAAAAGTAGATCTTGAAGAGATGAAAGGAAAAATAAAATTTCTTCCTTACTTTACTCTTAAATAAGACATTCAGTGGATAAGAGGGTAAAAAACAAACACTCCTTCAGGAGTCTCTTCTGTTTTAAAGTACCTCCTGGTGTTCCCATGAACTATAACAGGATGCTCTCATCAGTGGGGAACCAGCTCAGCTGTATAACCCTAGGAAACTGCAGCTTCAGCATTGGATTCCAAAAGAGGTAGAAAACTTTCAAGGTAACAGAAAAGTTCGGAGGTCAATCTGCCAACTAGAAGCCAGACAACAAAATACCAGAAAGGAGAGTGGAAGTAGCTGCTGATAGTGACAGACTAAATGAAAATTCCATCACTCTGTCTTGCATCAGTGGGGAGAACAGATCTTTAATGTACAGTATTCTGTTTCCCCCTAAAGAAAATAGGTCCATGTATATGGCTTGTTTTTCTATTTCTATGTCTATTTTCATCTGTGAGCTTTTCCCCCTAAAATGTAAGAAAACTTGCTCATTTCTTTTGTATGAGACATTTATTGGTGACTCCAAGTAAGCTTTAAGTTTAATAAAGGTAGTTACTTTAAAATCAAGTTGTTTTTGCCCTGGCTGGTGGCTCAGTGGATAAGTGCTGGCCTGCAAACCCAAAAGTTGCTGGTTCACTAGTATAAAGGAACCATGGACATGGACAACAGGTGGGATTGACTTTGGGGGGAATGGGTGGGTGGGGAGGGGGACAGAGGGGAGCAAAAAGAGGATGGATGTAATACAACAACAATAAAATTAAAAAAAAATAATAATAATAATAATAATAATTAAAGTGCAGTCCTTTCCTGGGTCTCTAAAAAAAAAAAAAAAAAAAAAAGTTGCTGGTTCAATTCCCAGTCAGGGCATATAATCAGGTTGCAAGCCAGGTCTCCAGCCAGGTCCATACCTGGAAGCAAGTAAAAGGCAACCATACATTGATGTCTCTCTCCCTCTCTGCCTCTCTCTGTTCCCCTCTCTCTAAAAATAATAAATAAAATCTTTTAAAAAATAAAATAAAATAAAAATAAATAAAATCAAGTTGTTCCATTTCTTTTTGCTACTCCTATATTTTTTTCACAGTCTTATTGTTTACTCTATTTTAATTAATATATTTATCTGCATGCTGTCATTTTTCATCCAAAAAGAAAGAATGTTGCTTAAGGTCCTTAAACTCTGTTGTAGGAAACTATCTGTTAATATTTTTCTAAAGATTTTATTTATTATTTTTGGAGAGAGGGGAAGGCAGAGAGGGAGAGAAACATCAATGTATGGTTGCCTTTCACCTACCGCCAGCTAAGGACCTGGCTGGAGACCTGGTTTGCAACCTGGTTATGTACCCTGGCTGGGAATCGAACCAGTGACTTTTGGGTTTGCAGGCCAGTGCCTATCCACTGAGCCACCCAGTCAGGGCCTGTTTATATTTTAATGATCACAGCAAAAGATACCCAGAAACTGGTGAGAAATATTAAATAAACTAGGTAATCAGAAATCTGGGATTGATATCACTGGAGGGGCACATTAACAAGGCAGGGATGAGGAGAAATCTTTTAGTGGGATTGGAAAGAGGTAAATTGGGACCAAAAGTATCCACATTTGTAATCTAGTATCTTTCACCCAGAGTTGACTATATTTTTTAATGTTAAATCATTTTTCAACTTTTGTCTTCCTCATTAAAAGGGTTTTATGGTTATTTATTGCAGAACATCTCTTTACTTTGGCATTCATTCATTCAGATAATTTTATTGATATCAACTCTTTGCCAAGTTAGGAGTGGTAATACCGCAATGAGGAAGACAAAAGTCAAAGCAGACATGGCATTTGTTCATACGAGCCAAGGGGCAAAGACAAATGTCAGTAGTAAATTCTTTTTAATTTTATTTTAAGGTATATCTAATTGGTATAAAGAAAAAATAAATAAAAGGAGCTTCAGTATCCTGTGCATTTGCTAAATTAATGTCTTTCCTAACATTCCTTTTTAGAAACCCTGACATAATCTTTACTTCTGTCCCACTAAGACATCTGAACTCTACTCGTTAGGCATTCCCCTCTCAGTGAGTTGATGCCCCTCACTCCTCACCACCTGTCACCACTAATACTCTCTCCTTCTTTAAGTGGGAGCTTTCTGCTCTTACCTCACTTGCACCCCCTATGAGCCTTCCAATTATTCACTCATCCTTTTTGTCAAAGCTCCTTTTAATCTTCTTACCCCCTCTTCTCAATCTCCCTCATAAGTTTCCACTCTATGCTTTTTTCCTATGATTTTCCTTTATTAAACCATGAAAACAGAGTTTACCCCTATTTCAGTGACAAAGAGAAAATCATCAGTATCCTATACTATGGATAAGACTCACAAATGTATCAAAATCAAGTTTGCTGTTTTGCTTCTGAGAATATGTGATAGGTATAGTTTCCCTATTACTAAACTAGATGTAACTATAAACTCTGGACATTATATGTAAATATATATATATATATAAGAAACTCTGGAAATTGGAGAGAAGAAGGCAGAGAATTTGCATCCCAGAGGAAGAAAAAATTAAATTAACAAATCCCTAATAAGACTAAGAAAGGAAAAAAGAGAAGACACAAATTACCAATATGAGGAGTGAAACAGGGTATATCACTATAGACCATAGTGGCATCAAAGGGACAGTAAGGCAATTCTACTAACTATACCATATTAATTTAGCATCTTTGGTAAAATGCACCAATTCCTCAAAAACCACAAATGACCACAACTCTTCCAATATGAAATGGTTCATTTGATTAGCCCTATAATTATTTTTTAATGGAATTTATAATTTATATATTTTTTAAGATTTTATTTATTATTTTTAGAGAGAGGGGAAGAGAGAGAGGCAGAGAGAGAAAGACATCAATGTATGGTTGCCTTTCACCTGCCTCCAGCTACAGATCTGGCTGGAGACCTGGCTTGCAACCTGGTTATGTGCCTTGGCTGGGAATCCAACCAATGACCTTTGGGTTCGCAGGCCTGTGCTTTATCCACTGTGCCACCAGCCAGGGCAGAATTTATCAAAATGATATCTCCAGGTCCACATTGTTTCACTGAAAACTACTTTGTAAAGAATAAATATCACCAATTCTACATAATCTCATAAATAATAGAAGAAAAATTATTTTCTAAATCACTTTATGAACAGAGTATTACTCTATATCAAAATCAAACAAAATTTACCAAGAAAGAGAAAACTATAGCCAAATATCATTTATGAACTTAAACACAAAAACCTTAATAAAAATAATAGCAAATAGAATTCAGCAATCTATATAGGAAAACATACACCATGTCTAAGTGAGATTTATTCCAGGGAGGAAAAATTGGTTTAATTTGGAAATCAATCAATTTGATATACCAATTTAACATGATAAAAGAAAAGAATCATACAACTAATCAATACAGAAAAGGCATGTGAAGAAACGCGGCATCCATTCATGATTTAAAACTCTCAACAAAAATGTTGAAATAGAGAGAAATTATAAAGGAGTACAGAGTATGGGTTCCCCTCATAATAGGGGAACACCCCCACGATCATACCTTCAGGCAGGACTGGGACAGAAAGAGCAAAATGTACAGCATTTAAGATACATCGCATAGCAAAGCAAATTAGTAGCCTTGCCTTAGGCCTTCCTGCCTTCCTGAAGAAAAGAAGACTGCTGCCTAGGGTGAATTGTGTGGGTTACCGTGAGAATATGGAGTGACCCCCAACATAGCTGGGAGGTGAGGCAAATACCCTCCCAGGATGCATATGTGGCACTGGAACTCTTGCCCTGACTAAAGATGGTAGTGGAAAGAGAGAGGGTTAAAGACGCTGGAAGCTGACACTTGTGGACACTAACCACCGCAGGAAAAGTTGAATGTTAGATCACACAGGAAGTTCTGAATCAGTATCTCTGAGTGGCCTGTCCTTAATTGGCCTGGTTTGGCAGAAAGAAGCAGGACTATTTGTTCTGGGATGTTTCTTCTTTTTTCTTTTGAAATTTAATTTTATTGTTGTTGTATTATATCCATCCCCTTTTTGCTCCCCTCTCTGTCCTGTTTTGGGGTGTTTCTAAAGGGAGTGGGACTTAATGACAGAAATCCTGCCATGATTCTTAGTCTTTATTGCCTTTCAATAAACAATCTCTTTCTTTTTTGCTAAACTCTTCCCGTGGGAGTCACGCTTGTGGACAATGGGCAATCAGACCCCACCAGCTGTTCCAGAACTTGATTGGTAGGGTTCTGTAACAAAACTTCCTCAACTTGATAAAGATCATTTACAACAAGACTAATAGCAGCATTATTCTTTTTTTTTTTTTTTTTTTTTTAAGATTTTATTTCATTATTTTTAGAAAGAGGGGAAGGGAGCGAGGCAGAGAGGGAGAGAGACATCAATGTATGGTTGCCTTTCACCTGCCTCCAGCCACAGACTTGACTGGAGACCTGGTTTGCAACCTGGTTATGTGCCCTGGCTGGGGAATCGAACCTGTGACCTTTGGGTTCTCAGGCTGGCGCCTTATCCACTGTGCTACCAGCCAGGGCCTTAATAGCAGCATTATTCTTAATGAGAAAAGACTGAATATTCCCCTTCACTCCCCAAACTGGGAATAAGGCAAAGTTGTCCACTTTCACCACTTTCATTCAACAATGCTGGAAACCCTAACCAGTGTAATATGGCAAACAAGAAAATAAAAACTATGCTAGGCCTATTTGTAAATGGAATTACTGCCTACATGGAAAAACCCAAAGAATCTTCAAAAAGAAAACCTTCCAGAATTGGTGATTCATCAAGATCACAGGGTAAAAGATACATATACAAAAATCAATTATATCTCCATATAGTAGCAATGAACATATGGACATAGAAATTTAAACTATATTACAATTTCCAGTTATTTAAAAAGTTAAATACTTAGGTGTGAATCTAACAAAACATGTCCCCAACTTAATAATTACATAACGTTGATGAAAGAAATCAAGGTCTAAATGAATCAGGAGACATACCATGTTCATGAATTAGCAGATTCAACATAGAAATGATGTCAATTATCCCTAAATTGATAAACAGATTTAATGTAATTCTTATCAAAATAATAGTAAGAGTTGCATAGCTATAGAAAAATATGTATGAAATGGTAGAGGAAAAATAGCTAATAAATTTTTGAAAAACAATTTTTTCAAAACATTTTAGTCTACACAATTTTAAGATTTATTATATAGCTATAATAATTAAAATACTATGTGTTTTTGGCAAAGGGATGGATACTTTGATAAGAGGAACAGAATAAAGAACCCAGCAATACAGTAAATACATGTATGCAAATATTTTGGTGTACAGTACAACTTATTTTTGACAAAGATACAAAAACAGTTCAAGGGAGTAAAGACAGCCCTTTCAGAAATAAGTGATTTCTGCAGCAATTAGGTATTTGCAGGAAAAAAAAAGCAAAAAACTAACCAAACAACAACAACAAAAAACCTCCATCTAACACACATCATGCAAAAATTAACTCCAAATAGATCACAAATATAAATATAAAATGTAAAACTTTAAAACTTTTTATAGTTGACACTATTACAGATGTCCCCCATTTTGCCTCCCTTTTCCTCCTTCACTCATTTCCTGCCCCCTCATCCCTGCTTTTATTTACCACATTGTTGTTTGTGTCCATGAGCTATGCATATATTCTAGGAAAACTCTAAAACACTGAGAAAAAAAGTGCAAAATAAAATCCTTGGGATAAAGGTCTAACAAATTCTTAGATTCCTTTGATAGCAAAGGCATGATCTATAAAAAGAAAATGAATAAATTGAACTTTATCAAAATGAAAACTCTTTTTCTCAGATAAAAACCCTGTTAAGAGGATAAAAAGGCAAACTGCAAATTGAGAGAACATATTTGCAAACCATGCATTCAACAAAGGACTAGTATATAAAGTACACAAAGAAATCTCCAAATTCAATAGCAAAATGTGTAAGTCAAAATCCACACAATCGAATTAAAACATGGGCAGCAAAAAACATTCAGTGACATTTCACTGAAGGACATATGCAGATGGTAAATAAGCACAAGAAAGAATTTCAACATCATTAGCCATTAGGGAAGTGCGAATTAAAACTACAATTTAATACCATTACACCTGTCAGAATTGCTAAAACACATTTTTTAAAGAAAACAGTAACATCAAATGCTGGCAAGGATATGGAGAAACTCATACATTGCTGGGGGAATGTAAAATGGTGAGGCCATTCTGGAAATATTGTGGCAGTTTTTATTTAAATAAACATGTAACTACCATAAAACCCAGTGATTATGTTCCTGGGCATTTATTCTAAATGAAGACTTATGTTCACATATAAACCTGCATGTAAATGTTGATAGCTATTATTCATAATAACCAAAACCTGGAAACAACCCAGATGCACTTTAATAGATGAACTATTAAACAAACTATGGTATATCTATATCACAGGATAATATTCTATAATAAAAAGGAATATTACATGTGATCATCTGGATTTTCAGAGAATTATAATAAGTAAAAAATAATCCAATTCCAAAATGTTACATACTATATGATTCTAGAACCACATATAATATGTAAGTTACTTTACTGAAATAAAAAAGTTACAGAAATAGAGAACAGATTTGTGGCTGCCAATGGTTAAGGAGAGGTTCCAGGTGGGAAGGAAGTAGAAGCGGCCATAAAAGGACAGCATGCTGTATCCTTGTAGTGATATGAATGTCCTGTATCTTCATTGTATGTCAATATCCCAGTTTGTGACATTATAATACTTTTTAGTGAGATGTATCTTATTGGGGGAAACTGGGTAAAAGGTATGTGAGATCTCCTTGTGTTATTTCTTACAACTGCATATGAATCTACAGTTATCTCAAAAAATTAAAAACCAAAGTTTATATACCTAAAACAAACTAGCTTCTATTCAGAAGAATACTTTTTTTCTATGTACTAAATATAGAAAACTCATGGCTTCAGATATGGTTCAATTCATGTAAGCATTCCCCAAATAATGCATATGTTCAATAACCAAACTATCAACCTAGAGAAAATGTTAATTTGTTGCAGGAAGTATGCAAAGGTTTCAGTGGTTTGCAGGGCCTGAAGAGATTAACATGATGTATGAATTTAAACCCTGTGAACATTACTTAGAAACAAAGAGTTTTTCCTGATGCATAAATTGAAAACTTGTATAGTGTTTTGTTTGTTTTGTTTCTCCTGAGAAAGGTAAGCACTCTTACCTAGCACAGCCTGTTGATTAAAAAGACCTCAAAAAGATTTTTTCTCTTGCCTAACTTTGTGAAATGAAATTTTTAAAAATACCTGTAAATCTATTACCTAAATTATTATTTAGAAAGAGAGTCCTATTTTAGAATGCTTTATCTGAGGATAAAGGACTTCAAGCAACAGAACACTATGCTGTTATGTAACTGTCCCAGAACACCTCTATCATTTTGTTCATTATCTGTTGTGTTTTTCCCTTTTTAACATCTCAGTGAAAAACATTTATCTGGGCTATTTGCTTATTCATATGAAGATTTTAGGAAAAGAAAGGCTTAAAAACAAAACAAACATAAAAATATTGATCTAAGTAAATTCAGTATTGTATTTTGGATCTCTGAACACCGTCTTCTGTGCAAAGCTTATTAGCTTATTATTTTTCATGAAAGCTGAAAGCACATTATGGAGCTATGCTTTTGTCAGTCAAGCATTTCCACCACATTTTGACTTAGTAGGCCTAAGAGTTACCATAGTAACTAATTAACGCCTGTGTCCTGAATGCATTAGACTCCATAGCAAAGAGACTGTTTACATTTTGTAAAATGCTTTTGTTCTAAGTAAATTAAGACTATGCTAGATGTATTAAATCTCAATGCAAATAAAATTAACTCACCTCTCATTAAACAGTTTATTGAAGTTTCTAAATTCAGCCTCAGAATTAACATTCTTTACTTTTACTGTTGACTAACTCTAAAAGAGTTAAAATGTTGTCTCTCCATTTTTGTTTTTAAAATGTCATAATAGCCCTGGATGGTGGCACAGTAGATAAGGCACCAGCCTACAAACCCAGAAGTTGCTGGTTTGATTCCCAACCAGGGCACATAACCTGCAAGCCAGGTCTCCAGCCAGGTCCATAGCTGGAGGTAGGTGAAAGGCAACCACACATTGACCTCTCTCTCCCTCTCTACCTCTCTCCCTTCCCCTCTCTCTAAAAATAATAAATGAAATCTTTTTAAAAATGAAATAAAACGTCATATTTGTTATTTAATAAATGTAATCTGTTCTTCCAGATCCAAAATCATGTTTGTACTAAGTTTCAGTGCATTTTACTATTAAAATAAAATTTAAATGTAAATGATATCTTCTAAGTTATTTTACTCTAACAATTTTAACAGTATATGCAAACCATTAAACCATTAAACCATTTTTTAGAAAACAACTTATAGCTTCTAATTATACAGTATTTGAAGTAATAGGAATCAAATAAAGCTTTTTTTCCTAATTTCTGTCTAAGATACTGAATTATCACATCAATTTATCTAAAATGGAAAAATTAATTTGTTTTTAATTATATATTTTACACCTGTAGACATTTTAAATGCTTATATTTATAGTATAAAAATTTGTTAAAAATAAAAATAGAAAGAATTTAAATCTCTTTCATCATTATGATAGTTATCCCATTTTAACATGAGAAAAATATCCTAAATATCAATAAATAACCTGTTTATGAGGTTATGTTTATGAGGAAGTAATAAATTTTACAATGATACTAATCCATTTGTTATTCATGTAAATTTGGTTAATAAATTACCAAAGTAATTATATTGTATATTTTTATAACTGCTATAATGTAAATCAGAAAAGTAAAAATAATATTTTAATACCTAATACGCATATAATAAGATAAAACTCACATCCATCTCTGAGTAGTATAAATTTCACATGCTAATATTGAGACAAATAAGAACTATTTAAAAGAAAAAACACCTTTGGTACTCTTCACCAGAATCTCTTACACCAGAAGACTTAGAAGCACCTCAAATCCATACAACCACCGTTATCTTTTCCATTAAACCTGCTCCTTCTGTGTTATTCCTTAATTCACTTATGGAATCCTATCTACTCCTGTAAGCCAGAATCTAGAAATGATTTCTTCTATCTACCACCCCTCACACATACACACACACACACTCATACAAAGGGTCATAAATGTTTTAAAGGCTTTCCTCTTTGTTTTCCCTCCATTTTTGGTTCTCATTGTCTTAGTTCTAGTTGTATTCTCTTTCTTTCCAATAAAATATCTTTCTGTTTTTCTCATCTCCAAATTTGTCCTTCACTAACTTATTCTCCATATTATTCTTCAATCTTCTTCTAAATTAACACACATCATATTATCTCTATTAAGACCCTTCCATTCCTTTGTGCATTTAATAACTCAGTATTTACTGAGGCCTATAATGCTTTATGCTCCTAGGTGCTGACTATACAATGAGTTTAACACTTGTGTTCCATCCTTGTCATCCTCAGCCATGTAGAATCCCTTTGTCTCCATAAAGCCCCACCCTCTCTGCTGCAGCACTTTACGCATGAGTCTACCGTCCAGCACCACTATGGAAACAGCCTCCATGACCAGTAAGAGTGGGATCACTCATAAGATTTTGATGACTAACTCAAAGAAAAATGATACGTAGTCAAAAGGAGATGACATAGATAAAAAACACATACATGAAAGCAAATGCTTCAAAAAGAGGTAAACTCTAAGTGACAGAGGAATGAATGTATAGGAAAAAGTAAAGAATAGGCCAAAGGAGAGTTTTTCCAAAGCCTGGGGTAATTTCAATGCCTGGTGAACCTGGAAAAATCTTAGAAGAAATTCTGACCTACCAGAAGAGTACTAAAAACCATATGATGAAACAACAGCCCTTTATTCTCTAGCACTGTTATCTATTTCATGCCATTCTACTGGCTCTCCACTCAACCAAGAATCCACACACTCTGATCATATTGCCCACAAGTTCCATGCTTTCTCCGGAACTTACTGTTATTGCACGTGCTGGATGGTTTCTCAGTTTTAGCTCCTCACCCCTTATGGATCTAGACATTTCCTTTTCCCATTTAAGATTCAGCTCAAATGTCACCTTTCTAGTGAAGACTTTCTCGATTATTTGCCTGTCTGTCAACCATATGAAAAGATATTTGGGTCACTTCTCTGTGTTTTACATATAAAACTGGTTTTTGGAATACATAACAGAATCTATAATTGGTGAAGTTATGGGGAGACAGAAACCCTCATGCACTGATAGGAATATTAATTGGGATATCATTGGAAGACAGTTTGGTAATGTCTAATTAAAATGCTTATGTTATTGGTTTCTTTGTTCTCTTGAACTTTTCTTCCGCTCTAAAAATATGGCCAGTGAGAAGATAAACATATATGTAGATAAGTGGTATTTCACTCTTACTACTAATATTAAAAATTGAAAATAACCCAAATAGACAGCTATATAGGAATTCATAAATAAATTATGATAAATAGAAAAGGAGAGCCAAATAATGTTTAATTGCATAGAGAAAATATTATTAACATAAAATTAAGGAATAATAGAATATAACATTTTGTGAATAATTTTCTTTTTAAATATTAAAATGTGTCCATTAAAAAGATTGGAAGATATAGTAAATGCTATAGTTGTTACCACTGGATAACAGGTTTGTGAGAAATTTTATTTCTTCTCTACAATATTTTCTAATCACTATATACTGAATAGTGATTGATGCTAATTCAAAGTATTGAATTAGAAGAGCACTAGACTGAACTAATCCATCCTTACATACATTCATTCATTCATTCTTCATTGGAAAAAGTAATTCCAATGGTTTTGTGCAGATATAACCTTAGTTCTGCCCCAAATCACTGAAATGAATGGTACTGGGGTCTTCAATCCTGGCTTCTCAGGCAGAGAAAGATTCTTTCTGCAGACAGCATGCTTACAGAAATTGGACAGAGTCATAGAGAGATGTGAGCTCTCATAAATGAATTCACATTTCACAGACTCTGAGAGTTTGTCCTACCCTGGCATTGTGACTGCTAATGACCTTCAAAAAAATAAGATATTCATTATACCCAGGTCATAGTGACATTTTCTTATTATAGGGGAAAAAATCACTTTCAAGGCTTCACTCAAAAGTCACAAATAAACTTCATAAATTCTATGTAAAACCAATTCTCCATAACTCATATTGACTTTTTGCTCTGTTACCTTATTATTCTTAGAGACATTTGGGGATAGAGGTTGGTATGTTTAGAGCACAGAGAGAATGCTACGAAGATCCTTGAGGGCTGATTTTGGGTAAGAAATGTTTCCATTTGATATCTGGAGCTCTCAAGCAGTAAAATGAAGATACTCTCTCATACCCCTACCCTGTTGATAAGAGAGTCAAAAAGATTACTAACTTGTAAAAATAAATAAAATGTAGGTGAGAGTTGCCAATGACTTTTACTGATAACCATGTTATAATCATGATGCAGAAAGAGAAGACATGGTAACAGGAGCATTGTGCATAGCATATAGTGCAGCAAGTTTCAACAAGTGTGCCACAGCAGGCACACTGGTGTACCCCAGGAATTTTAAAATGTGATACCTGACTAATCAGAGGCATGGACCTCTTTTCCCTTAGACTCTCAAAGTAAAAAATGACAACAACTAACAGCTGTTTAGTGATCAAAATTATACCTATTTTTGTCAGATTAGCAAAATGATGTATTTTTATTGTGCTGCAGAATTTTAGTAATTAGTTCATGTGTGTCATGAGGTGAAAGATATTGAAAATCATTGATATAGAGCATCATGCTTGTGGTTTTCCAAATGCTATTAATCTTAAAGCATATATATATATATATGTGTGTGTGTGTGTATGTGTGTGTGTGTGTCTTATAACATATATATATGCTTTCAGATTAATATATATTTACATATATATTTTTTTAAGTATTGAACTTTGAGTACTTGAAATTTAGATGTAGAGAGGTTTGAACAACTATCACCACTTTGAATAGAATTTTTCTTTTTCCTCAAGGACCTCAGTGAATGCCTATACCCCATACCCTCAATAGAGAGATGTTGGAGACAGTCTGCCCAAGACATACACAGAAGAATTTGTTGCTGAAAAGCAGCAGGGCAGTCAACTTCTTTCAATAACAGCTCCATCATCACATGGATTGATTGTTTTAAAAAGAGAGCACAAGAGAGAAAAAGAGAAAGTCAAAAGGATAGAGACAGAAAAATCTCTCATTTCTTCTACAGGCTAAGCAACTTATAAATATAATTCTTTAGTAAGTTTACCACAATGCAAAATAACAACTTTATAGGTCATAGTGTCACACATATAAAAACTGAAATCCTTGTATTTTGGGGAATATTTTAATCACTTAAAAACAGTCAAAAGTTTTTTTCATTGCCCTAGCCATCATTTTAGTTTGCTAGCTGTCATTTTTGTAGATAGACTACTGATTTGTGGCATCTGAGGAAAAAAAAGAGAAGGCACATAATTCTTGCCTGCAACCAACAAACCTCACCAATTTTTAAACTGATTTTTCAGAGTAGGGTGGTCTATTTCCCAAAGATTCATTTTCCAGAAATGAAGCCTTAAGTGAGCTTCTGTTCAAGAGCATAGACCTGTGGAGATAAAGTATGCCTCATATCTTCGTGCCTGTGTGGGTCCTCTGAAGATACTTGCCCAAGCCTTTGCTAAAAACTGAAATGCATGCTGTGGCTGGCATCGATAGTCTTCCAGGAATAGTGCAAAAGGATCAAGAGAGAAACCATACAACACAGGTGGCAAACGCAAGGCTCTTGGGCCAAATCCTACCCTCCAAATTGTTTTATCTGGCCTGGCACCTTCAAGCTGGCACCTTGTTTCTACTTGGCTCACTTAACTGTTAAGGAGTAGTTATATTTATACAGTCTGAAAATTACATTCGGCCCTTTGAAGGCAACTTCGAGGCTATGTGGCACCCAGTGAAAATGAGTTTTCATTTTCACTGCTGTACGGCATAAGAGTCAACACCAAAAGTTACAATACTTGCTTGCTGTGTGAGCTGTGGTTGTTTACTCACCTTCTCTGTTAGTATTCCCCCACACATAAAATAAAGACCCTGTTGCTTAATGTTTTCCAAACTCAACAAAGAATAGTATCAAATAACAAATTCTATTTCATGAGGCCCTTTGAGGTCTTTCAGAATAGTAAATCTCCAAGTACAAAGCATCATGAAAAGCCACTGACAGATTTGCATTCAGCTGGGAAGGTACAGAAGGGAGAAGTGTGTGGTTTTATTTTTCTGAGAATATTCTATGAACAGAGTCTGTAAGAAAAGACAAAAGGTTTGCTTTTGTAGTGAGAAAAATCAACCATGAAGATGACGGATTTTAATTTTATAAATCACAAATGAGGCATCAGCAGACCTGCAGTTATAAAAAAGAACAAAGGAGAGCAAGCATTGGCTCAATCTCTTAAAATTCCAAAATCTCTTCTTACATGAGAATGAAGACTTCAAATATTTTACTTCATTTTTTGCAAGTCTCTCTTCCTAGGTTTTAAGAGGCTTTTTATTTGAGAAAAAAAAAATGCCTCCATAGGCAGAAACTTCTTACCATCTACACACACACACACACACACATGCACACAAACACACCCCAATTTAGCATTTTTCCCTGTACATATATCTCACTTTTCATTCTAGAGATATACGCATGTAACTGTTTAAAAAATATGTTGCTCAGCATCACAGTCTTTTGTAGGTCAGTTCTGACAACTCCTAGCAGACATTACTAAAAAATCAAAGAAAGTATGGCCAGGCAACTACTGTGAATGGTCCAGATTGATAGAGTTAAAATGCATTTTCATTCCTATTGTACAGAAAAGAGCATTAGGTTTGGGTTTGAGGGCCTAATTTCTCATGCTGATTCTTTATTGTATTTTGGCAAGCCACAAAATGTTATTTACCTAGATATTTCCTGTGAAAAGAAAAGTTTAACTAGGTAAGCTCCAAGACTACAACCAATTCCAGTTATTTGTGATTCCAATATGCACAGATGTTTTTTGAGTAATACTACCAGAAAACTCATCACCACTACCAATATGTACATTAACAGTAATGTATGATATTCTACAATTACAGTCTTAGGTTTTCATCTCATATACCACTCCCCTTCTTCCCAATTACCAAAAAAGAGAACCCTTTCAGATAGGAAATACTATAATTAACTGGTCACCTATGGCCTTATTTGAATGAATTTGTCAGTTTCATTCTAAAGAGCATATCACTTCTCTTTCATTCTTTCTCATATTTCTTTTTTACTAATTAAAAAGTAATTAGATCAAATAATTGTTTTACTTACGAAATCAGAAATTACTTTGCATTTATAGCAAATCTGGTCAGTTGAGAGACTTCTTTCAGAAAATAATGAAATATTGATCATTAAAGCCCCCATAATTTATTATTTACCCCTACCTTTCTGAATGTAATGATGATTGGCATGGAAAGGAACACCAGAGCTCAATTCTAATGGCCTACATGACTAAACTGTGCTGTGTCAATATTAGAGTATTCTATTTTTGGTATTGGTCCTATCTCCATGGAAAAACTGAAAAAATAAATCAGATTTTATATGGGCCCTATCTGGAAAACATCCAGCCATTATTAATATAATGAGAACAGTTTACATGACATCAATGTAACCTGCAGCCAAGGAGAGTGGACTGGAATGTGCATGTGTAAACAATGATTTCACTGTACTAGTCAGTGGGGGTGGTAGAAACCATGGGGTGTGCATGTGTACTGTGTGGTCATTGCATTCAAAATGACTAAGCAAGTAGAACAACAAATCTGCATCAAATTTTTCATTAAGTATGAACATTCCTCTGCAGAAAATATTTGGGTGATTCATAATGCTGCAGCTACGGACTACGGGTAATTGGCAGGTGATATCCCTGCTTTCTCATCACGTCCTGTGCAGTGTTTTAGTGAAACATCAAATCACCCAAATTATTCAGCCCCTCTATGGCTCAGATTTGGAGCCCCGTGACTTCTGACTTTTGCTAAAACTAAAATCACCTTTGAAAAGGAAGAGATTTCAGACCATGATGAGATTCAGGAAAACATAACAGGGCAGCTGATGGTGATTTGAAAAGCTGAGTGAGGTACCAAGGAACCTGCTTTGAAGGGGACTAAGGTATCATTGTCCTATGTACAATGTTTTTTATATCTTGTCTATTCTTCAATAAATGCCTCTATTTTTCATATTACATAGCTGAATACCTTCTGGGAAGAACTTGCGTGACATAAGAGAAAAGAATAAAATATAGAGCACTAAAGAAAAATGGACATTTTAAGTGTTAAAGAAATAGTTGTATAAGGAAAAATATTAATAAAGGGCATTCAGATCGCTCTAGTAAATTAGTGGGCACACATGCACACACACACACAAGAAGTAAAAAACTAATGTCAAAACTTAAGTGGCCATCTGTTGGGGTCCTCCTGAAGTGGCAGCAGGGCATGGAGTCCTGCCAGATCAGGCTAAGTCTGTAAGACCCAACCAGAAAACTAGGAAGGCTGGATGCACACAAGCCCCTATGCTATAATCAATCAGAGGACCCCTGGTGGGATCTGGAAATTTTCTATACTTCCTTTGAAGCCAGCAAACTTCCTTGACTTGTTTTTGTAATTATAGCAGATGTTAAACTTTACTTACCCTCCCTATTTTTAACAAGCCACCTGTAGTCCTTGGTGCCTCCTTGTCTGGCTGACCATGTCCTGGGGCAAGACCTCCGCATTCCTTCCATTGTTATAGAAGCATAGCAACTCTCATTCTATAAAAATTTCTTCCTTCACAACAAAATGTACATGCACCACCTATCATTGTTACTCAATAAATACTTTTGGAGAGAGGTGCTTGGGGTTCTTGTCTTTCAGATATTAGTCACCCCTCTCTCCCCTAGCGCAAGCTTCCTGGGAAAATTCATTTTATCTGCAGTACTGGGAGATCTCTGCAGTTTGGGGGTTCTCCACATCAGATTGCTTTAGTAAATTAATGGGCCCACATGCATACACACACACAAGAAGTAAAAAATAATGTCAAAACTTAAGTGGTTATCATTTTAAATAGACTTCTATAAACATAGTATGATATATATGAAGAACATGGGAACCACAAACCAAAAATCTTTAACATATGTACAAGAAATGAAGAAAAAACAATCCAAATACAACACCACAGAAAGTCATCAGCATATAAGAGAGCAACAAAATAAGGAACAGAGAACCACAAAATAAATTGTAAAACAATAAATGACAATATCTATCAATAATTATTTTAAAGATAGATGGTTTAAATGTTCCAATCAAAAGATGAATAAAGAAGTGGTATATCTATACAATGGAATATTACTCAGCCATAAAAATGAATGAAGTCTTACCATTTGTTACAACATGGATGGAACTAGACTATATTTTACTGAGATATATAAATCAGACAAAGAAAGACAAATACCTCATGATTTCATTTATATGTGGAATCTAAAAATCAAAATTAACAAAGAAAACAGAAACAGACTCATATGTAGATACAGAGAACAAACTGATTATTGCCAGATAGGGGAAGGTTGGGAGGCTGGGTAGAAATGATGAAGGAATTAAGAAGTACAGATTGACAGTTACAAAACAATCACAGGAATATCAAGTACAGCTTAGGGAATATGAGCAATAACATTGTAATAACTATGGCGTCAGGTGGATGGAAGACTTGAAGGAATCACTTTGTAAGTTATAAAAATGTCTAACCATTGTATTATACATATGAAACTAGTATACTACAGAATATCAACTGTATTTTTAAAAGTTATTTAATTTTTAAAAAGAAAATTTTTGAGGGTTATCAATTAAACAATATTTTTTCAGCTTTGCTACATGCAAGTATACATCTTTCCAGGACATTGGCTCTTCACATTTGGGAAGCATGCCTTGAAGAAGGTTGATTATAAAAGAAATAAAAGAACAACTGGTAACACCAATAATCTTGATGATCACACAACAGATGGTAGCCTCATAAGAGAGAGACAAAACAGCATGTTGCATATCCTCCAGATCATCTTAAACAGTGTGGAACTAGCTACTACAGGAAATAGGCTATGATGTTTTGTATGATTAGAACAGCATCCATTTCTAACATTGTACATCTAGTTCTCCTTCTTTCTGTTGACAAACCCCATGTTATATGTGATGATGGGTAAATTCTAACATTGTACATCTAGTTCTCCTTCTTTCTGTTGACAAACCCCATGTTATATGTGATGATGGGTAAATGCACTAATTATCTACATTTTCTCTATGTATCACTATATTTGTAGCTAAGAAACACATAATCATCACAATAATAGCTAAAATGTACTGAGAGCTTCCTATGCACTAGACTACTACATACTGTGTACTGTGCTGAGTTCTATATGCATTATATCATTTAGTTTACAAAACCACCCATCCTGTTAATGCAATTAAATCTTCATTTTACTCAGGAGGAAAATGGGAATTGCAGTGGTTAAGTTACTTGGACAAAATCAAAGCCAACTCTTTCTTATTTCCTTTCCTTAGCTCTTACATTCTTCTTAAATATATATTTTTAGGCAGTAACAGATAATTCTGGAGTCACAGAGGAGGGACCCAAAGAAAATTCTGCAATGGTGATATTACACAACTTGCCTCAGAGTTAGCAACAGGAAATAGCACTTAGCCCAGACAAAGAGACTTGAATGGAGAGACTGTACACAGAGGTGTTGGAAGGGTTAGTGCATGCTAGAAAGGAGACTGATGCTCATGGAGACTAAAAGAGGGAAACCAAGGCCAAAAGAAGACAGGAGGATCTTCTACTGGGCCAATGAAAATGGAAAAGACAGAGAAGCTATAACTATGTAAGGTCAAGGCACTAGCATAAAGGAAAGCAGGGTCAAAATACCCTGATCTCTCTCCTTCCTTTCCCCAATTGTATCAGTGCTTCCCATTGCAGACACAATTGAAAAACATTCAGCTAGGGAACTGAGATGATAGAGTCTTTAAAAGCCAAGCTCTTTAGAAACACATTTCAGCACAGACAGTGGAGAATTGATCCAGGGAGATACACTAGCACTCTTGCACCTAACAGGTCTGGAGACCATGCTCCTACCTCTCTGCTGAGATTGATGTCAAGGTTAAAAGTCTAACACTCACCTAATAGACAATCAAAAACAATTATCACTTTTCAGACTGTGGCCTTTAAAAATTACTGTACCCTATTGTCCTACATATTTTTTGTCCCCCTAGATGTGTCATTATGTTAACCAAATGCCACATGTTAGCATTATTTCAGAAAGACCAAAAATTTGCTTACAGCAGAAGGAGTTCTCCTGCCTTGAAAATGTCATCCATAGCCATCATAGCTGTGTTCTTCCTCATACGGAAACTCCAGAAATCAGGCTCATGAGAAAATGATGTGGGATACAGTGAAGCAATCATAGCAGAAACATGAAAGCTATAAGAAAGAAAGAAAGAAAGAAAGAAAGAAAGAAAGAAAGAAAGAAAGAAAGAAAGAAAGAAAGAAAGAAAGAAAGAAAAGAAGGAAGGAAGGAAGGAAGGGAGGACAGAGGAAGGAAGGAAGGAAGGAAGGAAGGACAGAGGAAGGAAGGAAGGAAGGAAGGAAGGACAGAGGAAGGAAGGAAGGAAGGAAGGAAGAAGAGAATTGTATAAGGAGATGTGGAATAGTAGAGGTTGAGGGGTAGAATTATGCTATAAACAGACTGAAGAAAGTTATACTTATCAATTGTGATATGACTGAGTTCAGATCTCTTTGATATTGCTAGAGACAAAGATAAACCAAAAAAGAGTAACAAGTAATATAATAATAATTAATAATAATAATAATAATATTTTAGGAATTGCTCTGTCAAAGTTCATATCAATTATTACTAAAGCAGTACTTCAATTTTAAGGAGATATAAAAATAGTCGAAATTGGTATTTACTATTTTACTTCATAGTTCTCACATGTTAAGTTAACAGAATCAATAAATCAGTCCCTGAGACAGGTATTCAATTAAGTAGTGTGTCTTTAAATAATGTCTTTAAATATTTAAAATGTGGTGCATAAATGGAGACTTGCTGTGGATTAGAATGCCTATAAATAAAAGTGACAAATTTGAGAAACAAAACATTGAGTATACTTGGGGTCTTATAGCTTTGCCAAGGATGAATTTATTGCTTTTCTTTTTCTTTGAATTAGGATTCACCTTTTGATGGTGAGCTCTGTACTGATAGATTTTTAAAAGAAAATTTGAAGACTAACGTGCCAATGATATTTTCTACTCTGAGTTCCTACAAAAAAATCTACAGCAAAGTAATTTATTGCTCCCTCCTCACATATTCATGTTTATTATTATAAGCATAAAGAATATCAATTTTTGTTTTTCTTTTATTTGCTTATTTTTTATTGTTCACACTATTACAGATGTCCCCATTGCCCCTCTTTGCCCTGCCCCTACTCCCCTCACCCCCTTTTCCCAATCCAATGTCTTTCCTTTTGGACTTGCTTCTCCTGCTATAAAACCCTGAATACAGTTCCAAGTCAAAATTGTTAAAAATATATATATTTCTTAGAAATTTTTCAACTCCCCTGCAATGATTAATTTTGAAATGTAACATCATTTTCCAGTGGTAATTTTTCTAGCTTGTATGATTGAGAATCACCCCAAAAAATGTTCTCTCATTCCAGTTAAAACTTGCTCAGATCTTTGTATTAGCAAGCTTTAAAAAAAGAGTTCAAATCTTCCTTTTAAGATGTAGATTTTTTTCAATCTAATGTTGCTTTAAATAGGCCTAAAACTAAATAATATATCAGGCATGAAAAGTGTTTAATGTTTTACCAAGCCATGTGGCATCCATGGGCTCACAGGGTCCTTCCAACAACCTTCTGAGCCAGAAAGAGCAGGTGATATGAATCAATCGAGCAGTGGAGGAACTGAGGCTTAAAGAGGTTAATATCTTGTCCATTTGATTAATAGGGTTGTGGTAAAGACAGCAGACACGACATGGGGTACCCACCACATGACTTCCTGGCAGAATGGAGCTCAATTTAGAGTACATGGCTCCAGTCACCCCTGCCTCCTTGAATCGTGGAGAAACTCAGGGGTCAAACTCTGGCTATCCCTTTAGAGCCCTATATGCTGATCACCTAGATTTTGTAGGCAGAGACAATAAGGAACACTTTTGGGATTATGTCATGGAGTCATTGCTGGTTAATTCCTTTGCTTTTGAAATCCAGTGTTTTTAATTGTGAACTCTTAAGTTATGACTCTAGGTTTTGCATCCGGTTGGGCCACTGACTTGCTATCTTATCCTGAAAAATGAGCTTGACCTCTCTGCTTAGCTAGCTCCAAGATAACGGGAGTCAGGGTGATCTCTCAGAAGTGATGTGCAAAATCTTTTGTTATAATTGCTCTGTTCCATCCCTGCAGAGGAAAATGCTATGTCAATTACAGATTAGGAGTAGGTTAGAGGCCAGTAAATCTTAAGCAGGGTTGGTGGAGATATTGATCAAGAATGACTTTCTTAAAAAGATTCATAACCTCAGATATATACAGCATTGGAAAATGCATGTCATGACTGTCAGCAGTATGATAGCCCTTCTGGAAATGTTGATGCCTAACAATGATGGAAAAAATGTAGAGTTGCTTCTGAGCCTACTGATTTCACTGAAAACAAAAACAAAACAAAACTGCAAAGCATTCTAGAGGAGGGGAAAGCAGCAGGCAAGATTTTAAAGGATATTTCGATTGCTCAAGTCACTGCTTCCTGTTCAGCCTGGCTAAGCACATGGGTTAGTCATTATCATCTCTCCCTATTATCCTCTCCACACCAACTAATTATTTACCAGATGAAATCATCTCTATTACACATCAAGCAAAAGCATTTGGCTTCCCTGTGTTTTGTCTAATTCTGGGTGGGCACAGTTATGAAGAAACAACTTGATATGTGTGAATAGTATTCGTTTCCAATAGGTTCTGAAGGTGCTACAGAGAACTTTGCTGGTAATAGAGCGTAGATTATTTTGCTGCAGACCATAAGGAATGATTTATGAATGATGCCTGCAGAAACGACCAGGGCTGGCCTCCCAATTAATCAAATTCCAAAGCACCTTAACAAAGGATGCTGTTCTGGTCATTGGAAGCTCATTAGTCAAAGACGACCTGTAGTTTTTAAATAGCCTTAAAAGAAACCATATAATGAAAATAATCTATCGGCTAGGAAATGATGAGCACGTCTCTTAATGAGAAAGCAAACCCAGTGGTATATTTAATACAAGTAAAGTCAACCCTAAATTTGCATAAATTGTAAAGAAACTTTAATATATGTTTATAAAATAAGAAATGGCCTCATCTGAAGAGGTACTAAAACTAAATAGCCAGCTTCCTTGTTACTTCCCATTCATTACTTAGTCTGAGAAGCATTTATTCTTTCTCTTTGTTTTAAAAAAACTAATTTCATTGTGTTGAGATAATGAAGGTAGTCTTTTGGTATACTGTGTATATCATAAACAAAACCCAATTAAGAGCATTGTTTGGTAAGCTAGGAGCTCTAATTCATCAATAAATATTGCCAAGGAAATGGTAGTAAGAGAGCTGAAACAGCTCCCCCATAGATAACACAGCAAGCAGAAACTAGAGCGCCCACTTCTCATCTGGCTTAATCCTGATTAAGCACACCCACTTTCTTCTTTTAACCTCAAATACAATAAATTGATACATCATCATTTTCATCTCAGATTATGCGAAGAACATCAGTGCAGAGCACTAGAGCTCTTCATGGTCATTGCTGAACTGCATTCAAGCTCAGAGGAGATGATGTCCAAATTCTTATCAGAGGAGGAAGGTCCAGTATAAATAACTTGTAAAAGAAACAATTCCAAGGGAAAACAGGAGGGATGTGAAGTACAGAACAGCAAAGTGAGCATCCATGAAGACCACTAGGACAGACTTCAGGAACTTTGCAGCGAGCATACCCCTGGGGCTACATTTTCTCTGTAGTAATGATGTCAGGTAAACTAACACCCTCACTAGTCATTTCACAGTGAGTGCCTCTGTGAGGAGAGCCACTAAAAGCAGCTTTGGAAAACTATAAAATGAATTGAATCTCAAACTGTTCCCTGGCAATAATCATATCTTTTGTGCTACATTCTATTATAATTAAACAATTCCCCACTGGCATCACATTGAGTTAATATGCTCTTTTACCCATAGGCTGCTAACGGCTTATATTAAATATCTAGTAATGAGGCAGTTTTGCCCTCTTACTGTCATAATGATTTTTAATATGTCAAATAAGATGAACCCATTATGAAAATATTTTACTTGGGCTTCCTTCCAAAAATTCATAGTGCCTCCAAATATGTTCCCTCGAATTCTCCCCACATTCCTTTAGGAAGGATGGGTCAGTGTGTTGGCATTCTGGCTCACATAAAAGTAGAGAGAGTCTGGCCTGTTTGGGGCCAATTTAACCATTTTGACAGTATTACCTGGTCAGCCAAGGAAGCAAGCAGTTGAAGCAAGTCATTTAGCCAAGTCAGGTCTAGGTGATGACTGATGGTAAATCGGGAGTTCTGCATCCTGATGAAGACACAAAAGTATGTGTCATCAGTCATTATCCATTGTGAGGAAATTACAAGATATTTGGTACTCACAAGAATCAGAATACAAAAGAACATAAATGGCTTGCTCTTCTCATTAATTAGTGTAGATTCAGTTATTTTTTTAACGGGGACCCTGTCACTCACTGAATATCTGATGTCTCCCCTAAGAGGAAAAAGGTTAGCATTGCAGCTGATGCAGTGGGAATTTATACTGAATAATCAACAGTAATTTTCTTAAGTGTGAAAGCTAAAAAAAAAGTGAAAAATCATGAATTTGAGCTTAATTATTAGGCTGGATTTATCTATTTACAGGACTAAAACAACCACTTGTTCATGTGAAAAAACCTTGGACTCTGTCACAGTTTCTATGGGCTTTCTCTCAGTGACAGCTGGTGATTTGCCCGAGGCCGCAGATGCCAACATGATGGACTCCAAGTGAAGAGAGGGTTGCACAGAGATGAGCTCTGCACCTGAGCAGTGGAATATGCTGTTTAGCAGCTTAGGGTCTGGAGTTAAATATCCTGGTATTAAATTCCATCAGTACTTTCAGTTAGATTTATAATTGTAGGCATGTTACTTAACCGTTCTGTGCCTCAGTTTCCACTTCTGCAAAACGGGCTTTGTCAAATTGTATTTGCTTCACAGGGTTTTATGGAGGTTAACTGAGCTGGTATTGTAAAGTGGTTTTACAATGTCTAGTCCATGGTACACCCTCCATAAAGCTCATAAATTCAAGTTATCACATTTATTCCCTAACCTGCTTAGTAATCAGAATTACCATGAACTTTCGGAAATTTTCTTTTTGCTCCACTCCTATTTATCCAATCAGTACATTGGATACAACCCAAGAAATTTATTTAATAGAAGTTCTAAGTAAGTCTCTTGATCATCTGAGTCTTAACACTATTTTAGCACTAACAAATCCTAATAATTCCCTGAAAGAGTTATGCACTTTTCATAGTCTCTTCTTTCACAAATATTTGCTTTCATACACATTACCACTCGTTTTCATTTATTTATAGGCATATATGTCTGTCCCATAAGTCTAATTTATATTAATTACTCACTATAATATTTTAATTATTTCTATTTTGCTATAAGAAATTATGTTAAATGAACAGATAATATACCTTATTGAAGCTTAAGACATTTGATAAGAACAGACCTAAATATAAATCTCCCTACCTATGAAACATTGATTCACTAATGTTCATTATTTCTATGCTGTGCCTGCCTTCTTGCTAATAAAATCATGGCCTTCCCTATAAATGGTAACTTTTGGCTCATTTAACTATATAGGGTTTTTGCATTTTGCATTGTGGGAAATTTTATCAACAGTGATGCATTCAATAATAGTTAATTTCTTAGAAAGATATATAAAGAAAAGCATTGAAAGCCATGAAGTGGGCTCCTTATTGGCAATTGGGCTTTAAGAAAGCAAACCAAGTAACAGGCAATACCACTCCCTCAATGTAGGACTTCTTGTTACTCCCAGTCCCCAACCACATTTGCACCTCAAATTGCTTTCTAAAAGTCGTAACGCAGAAGACAAACATTATTCATTTG
>PVIW01012859.1:0-30059 GCA_004026585.1 Noctilio leporinus
GACCACTGAAGGCCTATTCCTTGTATTCATATACTTGGTTCTGTTTTGCTTGTTGTTAGTTTTGTTCATTATTGTCCCGTAATGGGTGAGATCATATGATATTTGTCCTTCACTGACTGGCTTATTTCACTAAGCATAATACTCTCCAGTTCCATCCATGTTGTTGCAAAGGGTACAAGTTCCTTCTTTCTTTCTGTTACATAGAATTCCATTGTGTAAATGTACCAAAGTTTTTTAATCCAATCATCAGACCCTGTTTTTAAATATTTAGCTTGTTGGGGGAAAATCTAATGATTTCTATTCTTGTCCTGGTTTTCACACTCACAGATGGATATTTTAGCTTTTTGGATGTGCATTTCTTCATCTACCAAAGAAGGTCAGATTCAGGAGGCATTCTTATTTTATATGCTAATTATGGGAAGTGCAGCATCATAGACATGCCTTACAATTCCATGCCATTTTTAACTTGGTTCCTCCCAGCGCCACTCCAACCCCGTCAGCCCGCACGTTGGCTATTCCCTAGAATTCCCCATTCTCCACTTTCATTCTGAAGTCTTAGACTCTGTTTCCCATCTATTGATAAGAAACTCACATCCTTTTACCCTCAGTGCATCGTTACCTTGTTTTTAAATCATTTTGAGGCTTCTGTTCTCTTTTGTTTTCCTTTCATCTCTTATCCTTATCTGGCTTTTTCCCTAGGATGAATACCTATTGTTGCTCTAATCTTCCTTGCTACCTTGTCTGCTACCTGAATTTATCCAGTGAACATCCAGTCATCTGCCTTCTGGGCTTCTGTACTCAGCCCAGCTCACCACTGGGTTCAGAATCTCCCAAACACTCTGGGCCTGGGCCTATAGGGGCACTGACTATCGCCAGCATCTCCCAATTTTCACAGCAGGAAAGTTCAAACATGATCTTTCTTTTCAAGTTCCCAACTCCTTATACTCAGCCAATATCATCTCCAGCATCATAAACAAAATAAATGTTTTTGCAGAAATGATTTCATCTCCTTGCTTCTCAACCTGTGTTTTCTATTAAAAAATGTCCATATCTAGGTATATTCTTATGTCTTCCTTTCTTATCTCAATGGAAGAGTTTCCCTCCTCTTCTATCTGTGCTCTATACTCACAGCCTTTAAATTTCTCAAAAATCTTGTTCAATAATATTGTGATAAGTTTACACATTGACAGATGATTGGTAGAATTAGTGTGATGATCACATTATAAGATATCAAACTGTTGACTCACTATATTGTACCCCTGAAACTAATATAACCAATATAAGATTGTATGCCTATACTTAAATAAAAAATAAATTTTTAAAACAAAATAAATTATTAGTATTCAAAAGAAAAAATCTTGTTCCATCAATTACCCTGCCTCTTTCTTGAGTTACCAAACTCTCCCTCTGATTTGCTCTTTTCCCTCATAAATATTGGTCTGTCCTGAAAGTAGCAAGCCAATGTGTCTACTGTATAATTAAAACAGCTTGTACTTGATACTTTCAGGACAGACCTTCATATAGCCCAAATCACCCTAAATTCTGTTGATGACTCTGTTCCTCTCCTCCAGGAACCACAACTTCCCTTCTTCTTTCATAGCTAACTTTCCAAAAAGACAATGCCGCACTGTCAGCATTAGCTTCCTCATGTATTAGTGGTGTGGCTTCTGTTGCTTGCATTCCATAGAAACTGCTCATGGCCAAGGTCACCAGCAATTTAGTTGCTGAATACAATGCGCACTGTCCTAACCATCCAGCATATCAGCCACACCCTCCTCTTTCAAATTCTTTACATTTGGATCCCTTGATATCACTCCACCTCAGTGATTTTCACCTACTTCTTCCGGTCCCTCTTCAGTTTTCTTTGCAGTCCTATCTCATTACATGTTAGTATCCTGTGTATTATTCTCCTGCCCCCACTGCCCACTCTCCTTGAGCAAATTTCACCATTCATATAACTTCATATAACAACTCAGGTCAATATGATCTGGATTTCTAGCTCAGAGATTTCTATTCATATATTTAATTGTTCATGCAATGTCTCACTTGGTTGTCCCACAGACTTAACCAAGTTCAATATATTTAAACATGAAATCATCTCTCCCAATATCCCGGTTCCAACTTCTGCCAATTCTGCCAAACTGGTTGCTCCTCCAACAATTCACACTTCAAGAAAATGAATCATGATTTCCTCAAAATCCTAGGTAACTTTTTTTGATACCTCTCATAGCCAGTGACCAGGTTGGGCAGAGCAGTTGCCCAAAACCTGTCCACTCCAATCTGTCCTCTCATCTGTACTGGAAATGCTTTACTCAGACCATTGCTTCTGGCCTGACAGTGAACACAGCTTTCCAGCCTGCTCCCTGTCTCTACCCTTTCTGCTCCTGGTATACATTCAACCCACTGCAGCTGAAGTGATCTTTCCACACAGAGGGTCATTTGGTTCTCCTATATTCAAATCTTCAATGGCTCTTCAGATAAAATGGAAACTCTCTAGATTTGTCATCAAAGGTCATCGTGATCCCTCCCATACCCAGCTGTCTAGCCCCTTCTCTCTCCCTTGTTTTGGCCTTACAAAACTGACATTTATGTAGTGACAATCTATAAATCTGTGTGGACAGAAGTCTCTCTCTCTCTCTCTCTCTCTCTCTCTCTCTCTCTCTCTCTCTCTCTCTCTCTCTTTTAAAACTTCACTTTTTTAAATTCCTGTTTGCATGCACCCCTGCTTGCCTTAAACCCAGACCAATACCACGAACATTTCTACAAATATTTTCATATACTTACACCTTCACTTTTCAATTAAGGCAACATTTAGATTAATGTGTAATGAGCCAAGAAAAGAAGCACTTTAATTGTAAAATGGGGTGAGAAGCAAGAACCTACAAATAATTTTCCAAGAGGGGTGGGGGTGGGGTTAAGTTTGGGGTTTGGGATTGAAGTTGGAGTACATTAACTGTTTCTTCCTATTGGCCTAAATCTATCTATTAGGTGTTTCTCATCTAGTCTAAATTATTCTAAGATTTACTCTAATGTCCATAGGATAGGTATCATATTATTATATTACCATAAAATCCCTATATTAAAGTTGATCAAGCTTGTATGAAGGTTGACATACGTTCAGCCATTTGAAAATGGAGCCAGACAAGCCATCCCAGAGAAGCTGGCTTGCACATCTTGCCCTTGAAGCTTTGAGATGCTAGAACTGGACAAAATGACTTTTGGGCTAGGTCATAGCAACATTATTTTACAAACAACTGTTTGTAAGCTAATAGAAAAGCAGATATCCTAACAACAGGGCTAATTATTATAGACATTCCTTAGGATTCATAACCAGCCATAAATGCTAAGAAGTAACTCAGTTATTAACAACAATAGAAAGTCCTTTCGAACCATGGACATGGACAACAGGTGAGATTGACTTTGGGGGGGAATGGGTGGGTGGGGAGGGGGACAGAGGGGAGCAAAAAGGGGATGAATGTAATACAACAACAATAAAATTTAAAATATATTTTTTAAAAAATCCTTTCATTCTTGTAACAATCTCCCTTTCTATTCCCATAAAACCCCCTTGTTTTCACCCAGGACATAATTTGGGTTTCTGTCTGAATGGGTTCCTAAGTTGCAATTCTGTGATCTCAGATAAATGCTTATTGCTTACCTCTTTGGCTTTTTATTTTCAGGGTAATGCAGGCATCAAGATTCCCAATCTATAAGTTAATGCTAAGGAATCTTGTCTAACCACAGTTAGTAGCAGAACTGAGGCAGAAAACAAGAAGTAGCCCTGCTTCTTAAATTAGTCCTTGAATACTTTCTCCACAATGTCACCTAGATCGCAAAGTTTCAAGATCTAGAGGCTGAATCACCAATGGTGGAATTTCAGAAAGTGAAAGTTCCTACCCCCATATGCTTATAATACCTAACTTAGTTTCTTAACCCTATAGCCCATGAGTCAATAATCCGTCAGGTAGACTCCTTTGTTATTCTGCATGGGGGAACCTTTCCTTCCAGCATCTGCAAACCGGAAGCAGGCACCTGTTCTTCAGCTCCTTAATCCTCCCAGGGCACTAGGTTCAGCACTTGAGGCTTGGGACACACTGGGGACAATCCTAGGCATTTCCTGTCATGGGAACTATTGTTGTCCAGGAAGCAGGTAGGCGTGGTGAGTCCTCAAGGTAGAAATTCTTCCCTACTTAGAAACCTGCCCACTCAAAGCCACTTTTCTGTATCAAATAAAATGTTAGAATTATTAGAATCCACGTTATTATTAAAAGCCTTAATCACTCTATAGTGATTAATCCCTTTGCCCAGAGCGATGCATTCACCTAACTCTCAGCCCATGCCACTTTCAGCTAGCTGCCAGAAAGATCCTATCTGATTACTCCATACACACATACACACACACACACACACACACACACACACATACTCACACCCCTAGCCTTCAGGCAGCCCATGGCTGCATGTACTAGCTCCTTCCACCTCATAGTCTACATAAAGGGAAGAAATACCAGGTCCAGGATAAAAATAATGGTGGTCCATATCTCTCAGCAGAGAAGGAAACAGGGACAGTTGACAAGAAGACAGGAACATAACTTGTTCAAAGAGCCACCTGCCTGGGAGATAGGACTCACCTCATAGCCGTGTTTTCTTATTTGCTATGTCTGTCCCTTGTTGGTTCTTCAGGGGCACTGAGCAAAGGTGGCTGGGCTAGCTGATAATTTCTGCCAGGACTGATTTATTGCCCTGAAAAGCCAATGGCAGTTGGGAAAAAGAAACACATTTTCCTACAGGCCATAAAAGGCCCAGCTCTCCCAGCAATAAGGAGGAAGCTTCATTTGTTACCAAAGGGGAAGGTGGCATTTTAATCTCTACCTCCTCTGGGTTTCTGTTCAGATCCAGTTTTTTTGCTTGCCACACAATGTTACCCTTGCTTGCCTGGTCACACCACCTGAGGAGCTCAAGGTCTTATACACCTTCTTCACTGCTGCATTTCCTATGCTTGGCCCTTTGTCAAACAGCCATAGGTATTTTAAAATATAGAGCTGTTTGTTGAAAAAGTAAGTGAAAACATAAATAACTCTCAGTTCAACACACTGTTCCTGTTTTCTCAGCTCTTCATCAATTTAAATGACCCTCCCCACCAATTATTCATTAAAATAGAAACGACATAACCTTAAAATGGAAAGACACCTCTACTGGAAACTTCATGCTCTTGATTGATTATCATCTTTAAAGAAAGCCTTCTAATACTTGAGGAGAATTCTACCTCCCCTGGGAGGAGGCTGGAAATTCTCTTTCACAGGCTCTTTTTCTGCCAAGGTCAAGGCCAGAGGTCATTACTTGACTGATGAGATCTGTCCATGACTCAGAAGACAGGGGCGAAATAAAGGAGGCACCATGTGGAATTCAGGATGATAAAGAGACATCATTGCAGAAACAGCAGGGACAAGGGACCTACTGGCACCTTACACTCAGTATTGGGTGGGGGAGGTGTGAGCTGCCATACATGACCTAAGAGCAATGGCAGGGGAACCCCCTGCAAGGTTATTAATTGGGCTAATGGCCCCAGCCACTCAGCCTACAAACCTGATACTACATCCCTCCAGAATTTCAATGAGTCACTAACATCTTTAAAATTTTTCTTTTCACCTTAAGTTAGTTTTCTTTCTCCTTAAAAAAAAAAAGAGTGTTTTTTTTAACAATTAAAGTACAATTCACATACCATGACATCCAACTCAACCCTTGAAAGCATATATAGTTCAGCAGTTTTTGGTGTATTCACCAAGTTGTGCAGCCTTCACTGCCATTGACCCCTAGAACATTTTTCTTATCTCTAAAAGAAGACATTCGGTAGTGATCCTTCCTATTCTCCTCTTGCCCATCCCTGCAATCACTAATCTATTTCTGTCTTTATAATTTTGCCTGTTCTGCAGATTTCATATAAACGAAATCATATACTATTTGGCCCTTTGTGTCTGGCTTCTTTCACTCGGCATAATGTTTTCCAAGTTCATCCAGTTGTTGCAGGTCTCATGCATCTGCAGGAATCGGTGCATTATTCCTTCTTATGGCAGGATGATATTCATTAAATACAGAACATTATGTTTATGCAATCATCAGTTGATGTGTATTTGGGTTTCTACTTTGGGGCTATTATGAGCAATGCTACAATGAACATGTATATATATGTTCTTTCTGTGTGAGTAGACATATTTTTCAGTTCTCTTGGGGCCATCCCTAGATGTGGGATTTCTGGGTCATATGGTAACTCTATCTTTAACTCTTTTGAAGGACTAGAGAACTGTTTTTCAAGGTGGTAGCAACATTTTGCATTCCCATCAACAATCTATGAGAGCATATAATATATATATATAGGTATCCCATTGACTATATATGCAGGCATGCCACCTTTAGATGGTATCTAAGATCCATAAATGACATAGTACCCATAGTAGCCCATGTTTGTTTCAAATGCTCCATGGCAAGTAGACACACACACACACACACATGCGCGTGGTTTCTACCCTTATGAACTTCCCATTTTATCTTCATGCCCATACAAAAGAGCCTTTGTTAGAGGGAAAACACACTTAGCGAAAGATCAAGAAAGGAAGTTTTATTATTACATAAGACCTTTCTATTCTTTGAATGATACTTTCCTCTTAACCCCCCACATCCCTTGCTCATTTGTGACATTGTTCACATTACAATGCTAACCAGAAATCCCAGCTATTAACCTGTTTTTTTATTTAATTGTATTGTTGTATTACACCAATCACCTTTTTACTACCCCCTGTTCCCTTCCCCACCCACCCACTCCCCCACAAAGTCAATCCCACTTGTTGTCCATGTCCATCGTTCTTCCATACTAGTTCCTTAACTAAACTGCTCCCCTTCTTTACCTCCTCCTCCCTACTCCCCCCTGCCCACTAAAGGTCTATTCATTGTATTAATATATCTGGTTCTGTTTTGCTTGTTTGTTTGTTATGTTCATTATTGTCCTGTAATGGGTGAGATCATATGGTATTTGTTTTTCACTGACTGGCTTATTTCACTGAACATAATACTCTCCAGTTCCATCCATGTTATTACAAAGGTTAGGAGTTCTTTCTTTCTGTTGTGTAGTATTCCATTGTGTAAATGTACCAAAGTTTTTTGATCCAATCATCCACTGATGGGCACTTAGGCTGTTTCCAGCACTTGGCTATTGTAAATAGTGCTGCTATGAACATAGGGGTACATAGGTTCTTCTGAATTGGTGTTTCAGGGTTCTTTGGGTATATTCCTAGTAGTGGAATTGCTGGGTCAAAAGGCAGTTCCATTTTTAGTTTTTTAAGGAAACTCCATACTGTTTTCCATAGTGGCTGCACCAGCCTACATTCCTACCAACAGTGCACCAGGGTTCCCTTTTCCCCCCATCCTCACCAACACTTGTTGTTTGTTGATTTGTTGATGATTGCCATTCTGACAGGTGTGAAGTGATATCTTATTGTGGTTTTAATTTTCATCTCTCTGATGGATAGTGATGTTGAGCATTCTTTCATATGCCTTTGGGCCCTTTGTATGTTTTCCTCAGAGAGGCCTCTGTTCAGGTCCTTGGCCCATTTTTAATTGGGTTGTCTCCCTGGTGTTGAGTCACATTAGTGCTTTATATATTTTGGAGATCAGACCCTTGGCTGAGGTATCATTGGCAAATATGTTTTCCCATACAGTTGGTTCCCTTTGAATTTTGTTGGTGTTTTCTTTAGCTGAACAGAAACTTTTCAGTTCGATGTAGTTCCATTTGTTTATTTGTTCTTTTATTGCCTTTGCCCTTAATGAAGTATCAGTAAATATATTTCTGTGTAGGATAACTAAAATTTTACCACTTATATTTCTCTCCAGGACCTTTCTGGTGGCACTGCTTCTATTTTATTTACTTTTATTTTTATGCATGTTGCTGTCCAGTTCTCCCAACACCATTTGTTGACGAGATTGTTTTTACTCCATTTGATGTTCCTTCCCCCTTCGTCAAATATTAATTGACTATAGAGTCCTGGGTTTATTTCTGTGCTCTCTATTCTGTTCCATTGATCTGTATGTCTATTCTTATGCCAATACCAGGCAGTTTTGATGACAGTAATCTTGTAGTATAATTTGATGTCCAGTATGTGATTCCTCCTATCTTATTCTTCTTTCTCAAGATTGCTGTGGCTATTCATGGGCATTTTTGGTTTCATATAAATTTTTGAAGTGTTTTTTCTATTTCTGTGAAGTCTGTCATTGGTATTATAATTGGGATTGTATTGAATCTATAGATTACTTTGGGTAGTATGGACATTTTAATGATGTTAATTCTTCCCAACCATGAACATGTATATGCTTCCATTTATCTATATCTTCCTTAATTTCTTTCTTCAGTGTTCTGTAGTTTTCTGAGTACAGGTCTTTTACCTCCTTAGTTAAGTTTATTCCTGAGTACTTTATTTTTCTTGTTGCTATGGTAAATGGGATTTTTTTCCTAGCCTCTATCTCTGATGTTTCATTATTGGTATACAAAAATGCTTTTGATGAAAAAAACAAATAAGCAAAACAGAGCCAGGTACATCAATACAATGAATAGACCTTCAGTGGGAAGAGGGAAAGGAGGAGGGCAAGGGGGGAGGAGGAGGCAAAAAAGGAGAGCTATTTAATCAAGGAACTAGCATGGAAGAACCATAGACATGGACAACAAGTGGGATTGATTTTGAGGGGGAGTGGGTGGGTAGGGAAGGGGACAGAGGGAAGGAAGAAGGGGATGGATGTAATACAACAACAATAAAATTAAATTTTAAAAATTTTAAAAAGCTTTTGATTTCTGGATATTATAGCCAGCTATTTTGCTAAGTTTGCTTATTAGGTCAAGAAAGTTTTTGGTGGAGTCTATTGGGTTTTGTATATACACTATCATGTCATCTGCAAATAATGACATTTTGACTTCATCCTTTCCAATTTGGATACCTTTGATTCCTTTTTCTTCTCTGATAGCTATGGCTAGAACTTCCAAAACAATGTTAAAAAGAGGTGGAGAAATTGGATAGCCTTGTCTTGTCCCTAATCTTAGGGGGAAAGCCTTTAGTTTTTGCCCGTTGAATATGATGTTGGCTTCAGGTTTCTCATATATGACCTTTATTATGTTGAGGTATGCTCCCTCTATTCCAATCCTACTGAGGGTTTTAATCATAAAAGGGTGCTGTGCTTTATCAAATGCTTTTCCAGCACCTATTGATATGATTGTATGGTTTTTGTCTTTCATTTTGTTGATGTGGTGTATTACATTTATTGATTTGCCAATGTTGTACCATCCTTGCATCCTGGGGTTGAAACCCACTTAATCATGGTGTATGATCTTTTTAATGTATTAATGGATCTGGTTGGCCAATATTTTGTTCAGAATCTTAGCGTCTATGTTCATTAGAGAGATTGGCCTATGGTTTTCTTCTTAGTTGTGTCTTGACCTGGTTTTGGGATTAGAATAATATTGGTCTCATAGAGAGAGTTTGGGGGTCTTCTTCTTGTTGGAGTTTTTGGAATAGGTTGAGAAAAATAGGAGTTAGTTCTTCTTTAAATGTTTTGTAGAACTCACCTGTGTAGCCATGTGGTCCAGGGCTCTCGTGCTTTGGGAGATTTTGGATTACTTCTTCAATTTCACTTGTTGTTATTGGTCTATTCAGGCTTTCTGCTTCTTCTGGATTCAGTTTTAGGAGATTATACATTTCCAGAAATGTGTCCATTTCACCCAAGTTGTCATAGGTCTTGTCATATAGTTGTTTGTAGTCATTTCTCACAATCCTTTGTATTTCTGAAGTACCAGTTGCGATTTCTCCTCTGTCATTTCTTATTCCGTTTGTTTGTGTTCTCTCTTTTTCCTGATGAGTCTGGTTAAAGGCTTGTCAATTTTGTTTATTTTTTCAAAGAACCAGCTCCTGGTCTTATGAGTTCTTCGAATTGTGGTTTGAGTCTCTAAGTTATTTAATTCTGCACTGATCTTGATGATTTCCTTCCTTCTACTTGCTCTGGGCTTTGTTTGTTGTTGCTCCTCTAGTTCTTGCAGCTTTATAGTTAGGCTGGTTGTTTGTATAAGCTTCTTGTGACCTTTTTAGGTAGGCCTGTATTGCTATGAATTTCCCTGTGAGGACTGCGTTTTCTGTGTCCCATAGGGTTTTGACTGTTGTGTATTCATTGTAATTTGTTTCCAGAAACTTTTTGATTTCATCTTTGATCTCATTGTTAACCCATTCATTGCTTAAAAGCATGTTATTCAGTCTCCATGAGTTAGAGTGTTTTTGTTTTTTTCCCTTGAGGCTTGTTTCTAGTTTCAAGCCATTGTGATTTGAGAAGATCCTTGGTATGATTTCAATTTTCCTGTTTTTGTGGAGGCTTGTCTTGTGACCTACCTTATGGTCTATCTTTGAGAAAGTTCCCTGTGCATTTGAAAAGAATGTATATTTTGCTTTTTGGGGGTGAAAGGTTTTGTATGTATCAGTTAGATTCATTTCTTCCAGAGTGTTGTTCAATGCCACAATATCCTTGGTGTTTTTTAGTTTGGAAAATCTGTCCATTGTTGATAATGAGGCATTAAAATCCCCTTCGATTAGTGTGTTGCTGTCTATACCCTTCTTGAAGACCTCCAAAATTTTCCTTACATATTTGGGAGCTCCTATGATGGGTGCATATGTGTTTACCAGAGTTATATCTTCTTGATGGATTGTCCCCTTAAGTATTATGAAATGTCCTTCTTTGTCTCTTTTTATGGCCTTCATCATAAAATCTGTTTTGTCTGAGATAAGTATTGCTACTCCAGCCTTTTTTTCATGTCCATTTGCTTGATATATATTTTTCCATCCATTCACTTTCAATCTGTGTTGATCTTTTGTTCTGAGGTGGGTCTCTTGAAGACAGCATATATGTGGGTCATGTTTTCTTATCCATTCAGCTACCCTATGTCATTTGATTGGTGCATTTAATTCATTTACATTTAAGGTTATTATTGATTGGTACTTATTTATTGCCATTTCCCCCTTCTTACCTGTGTTCCTCTCTGTCTCTCTGTTTCTTCATTTTTAAAAAATAGACCTTTTAGCATTTCTTGCAATGCTGGTTTTGTAGAGATGTATTCTTCTAGTCTCCTATTGTCTGTGAAACTCCTTATTTCTTCTTCCATTTTGAATGAGAGCCTTGCTGGGTAGAGTATTCTTTATTGCAGGCCTTGTTTCCCATTTCTTGGAATATTTTTTGCCATTCCCTTCTGGCTTCTATTGTTTCAGTTGAATAATCATTTGATAGCCTTATTGGAGCCCCCTTATATGTTATTTGCTGTTTCTCTCTTGATGCTTTTAGGATACTCTCTTTGTCTTTGAAATTTGCCATTTTAATTATAATGTGTCTTGGAATGGGTCTGTTTGGATTCATCTCCATTGGGACCCTCTGTGCTTCCTGAACTTGAGTTACATTTTAACTCATCATGTTAAGGAAGTTTTCTATCATTACTTTTTTGAACAGGTTTTCCATTCCTTCTCTTCTTCCTCTGGTATCCCTATGATATGGATATTATTGCATTTCATGTTGTCCAGCAGCTCTCTTAAAACTTCTCCATTCTTGTTCAGCCTTTTTCTATTCTGTTGCATGTCTTGGAATATTTTTCTACATTGTCCTCCAGCTTGCTGATCCAATCCTCTGCTTCCTCTAGCCTGTTGTTTATTCCTTATACTGTATTTTTCAATTCAGAAATTATATTCTTCATTTCCTCCTGGTTCTTACTTATAGTTTCTAAGTCCTTTTTAATGCTGGTGTAGTTCTCAGTAAGTTCCTTGTAGCTTCCCTGGAGTTCTTCATGGTTCCCCTGGAGTTGTTTGTAGTTCCTGTGGAGTTGTTTGTAATTTTCTTTGAGTTGGCTGAGCTCATTGAGCTTCTCTATCATCATTATTTGAATTCCATATCTGATAGTTTGTTTGCCTCTGTTTCATTTAGTGATCTTTCTGGGGATTCCTCTTTTCCTTTTGGTGATGGACTATTTCTTTTTCTCCCCATTTTTAGGTTTTATTGTAATCCAATCAGACTGTGATCAGCTTCCAGGCTAAGGAACTGCTAGGCTGGAGGGATTGATTTATTTGTAATCTTATCAATCTGTGATCCACCACCAGGCTTAGATGCAGTTTGAGGAGACAGACTGATTCAGGTGTAAATCAGTAAATCAGCTACCCCACTCAGGCCCTGCTGGGCTAGACAGAGAGGTTCAATTGTAATCCAATGGATCAACAGCCAGCTCAGGTGCAGCTTGGCAGGACAGATTCGGATGTAAATCAATGAACCTGTGATCAGCCACCAGGATCAGGCACCACTGGACTAGACAGAAAGGTACAATTATAATCCAATGAATCTGTGATCAGCTGCCAGGCTAAGAGGCCACTGGGCTAGACTGAATGATTCAATTGTAATCCAATAAGTTTGCAATCAGCCACCAGGCCCAGAGGCCAATGGGTGGGCGAAACCAACTCAGTTGTGAACCAATGAATCCACAATCAGCCACCAGGCTCAGTTGCCACTGCACGAGGCTGACTAACTGACCCAGCTATGAGTCAGAGAGTTTATAATCAGCCACCAGGCCCAGGCTCTGCTGAGTGAGAAGCACTGTCTCAGTTGCAAAGCAATGAAGCTATGATCAGCCACTGGGCTTATACGCCACTGTGCAGAGCTGACTGACCCAGCTGTAAGTTAGAGAGTTTGTGATCAGCTGCCAGGCCCAGGCGCTGCTGGGTAAGAAATACCTCTTCAGGTGCCCATTATTTTATCTATGCTCAGATACAGCAGGGAGGGAGAGATTTATTTAGATGTAAGACAAAAATTGTGATCAGGCAGCAGGCTCAGGCACCGCTGGATGGGGCAGATTGCTTCCAGTGGATGGGGCTATGAGCACCCTCCTAAGGAAGCTGCTTGGCACAGCACAGTCCACCCGAGGTGTGGGCGATGAGTCAGCACCAGGATCCCCACAGCCATGTAACCACTTCTCTCCTCCAAGCCACCTCCACAAACTCTCCCCAGGCATCTCCATTCCACTGTGCCCTCCCTCTGCTGGAGCCCAGGGTAGGTGGGTGCCAATGTATTTTCATTGTGTTCACCTTAGTAGTTCTCTGTCTCCAATGCTCTCTCAGGCCAGCAAATTCCACAGCTTCCCACCTTTCTTAGCTGGATGCTGCTCTGCTCTCCACCGTGTTGGGGTAGCTGGGACACCCAGCTGGGGGACCAGAAACCACCCTTCTCAGGTGGAGCCCCTGGCTCCGTTCCTTCTGCTGTTGCCTCTGGTGGGGACCCAGCCAGACCTCTCGAGTTTCTGAGATTCCTACCAGTCATGTTGTGATGAAGTGTCCTTTTCTGTTCTGTCTGTGGTTATAGGGCCTCTTTCTAGCTGGTGTTCTGTTGGTAACCCCAGCTGACTTTTTCTCCAAAAAAGTAATTCCAGATGCAACCTGGGAGGAGATTGGTGTAGCTCCCCTTACTCCTCCACCATCTTGCCGGAACCTAGAAATTAACCTGTTTTTTAAAGTGCAGAAAATAGCTAACTCTGCCACAACTGGAAGATATTGGGTCACCTGCTTGTGTTGACCAATGAAAAAGTAGCAGAGATATTTCGAAAGTAAGAGGCCAGTATGGGGGACAATATCTTCCTGTTGGTTATTAGTCAGGAAGGTGTAGTGATGGTAGCCCTTCATGGTAGCCTTATGAGAGAACTCATAAGGTGATCAAAGCAAGCAGCTGGTTGCCATCATCAGGTCAGAAACTGACGATGCGTATTAACCTTAACTCTCAGAGCCCCATACTCCCACGGCAGAGACCAAACTGTCAATGACATTGCTACAGTGGCAAGAAGAGAATGGCAGTGACACTTGAACCATATCCACCAAAGCTAACGCAATCTCATTTTTGTAGGGATATAAGAATTGATGTTATAATGATGATCTTAATAAGAATAGAGATAAAATCTCCCTCCGTAAGTGAAAGGGTTTAGGATTATGATTTTGTTTTTGTTTTTGTTTTTGCACACCTAAAAGGAGATAAAATGAAATTACGTGATCTGCAGAAGAGAAAATAAGTCAAAAACACTTCAACCTGTCCCCTAACAGCTAACCAGGAGTTGTCAGTGCAGGTCCACGTTGCAGGGGTTGCTCTAGGTTGACCCCGGCTCCTGCTCCCTATTCTCAAAGTGAGCTCTGGGGGGATTCCTGAGACCTTTTCAGTGGGTTTGAGAAGTAAAACTCATTTTATCAAAACACCAAGAAGATATTTGCCTTTCTTACTCTCTTTCTCCCATGGGTGTACAGTGGAGTTTTCTAGAGACCACATCATGTGTTATCACAACAGATTGAATGTGGGAGTAGATCTCAGAGTTCAGATTTTTTTATTAAGCCAGATTTCAAAGAGATTTGCAAAAATATAAAGTAATACAATGATTTTGACTAATTAGTTTGGTTTTGAAATACATTGATATTCTATTTTTTAATGTTTTTAACTTCATTTTTTTATTTAATTTTATTGTTGTTGTATTACATCCATTCCCTTTTTACTCCCCTCTGTTTAACTTCATTTTTATTGTTGGCACTATTACAGATGTCCCCATTTCCCCCTTTTGCTCCCACTCCCCCTTCTCTCAGGCCACCCCACACTGTTGTCTGTGTCTATGGGTTATGCATATACAACTTTGTTCTTTGGCTGATCCTTTTATCTTATTTTAATTTTTTTTTTTTTTTAAATATTTTATTTCTTTATTTTTTTAGAAGGAGGGGAAGGGAAAGAGGCAGAGAGGGAGAGAGACATCAATGGATGGTTGCTTTTGACCTGCCTCCAGCCACAGACCTGACTGGAGACCTGGTTTGCAACCTAGTTATGTGCCCTGGCTGGGGAATCGAACCTGTGACCTTTGGGTTCACAGGCCGGCACCTTATCCACTGTGCTACCAGCCAGGGCCTATTTTAATTTTTTAAAAGAGTTTATTCATTATCTTCAGAGAGAAGGGCAGGGAGGGAGGAAGAAAGGGAGAGAAACATCAATGTATGGTTGCCTTTCACCTACGTCCAGCTACCAACCTGGCTGGAGACCTGGCTTGCAACCTGGTTATATGCCCTGGCTGGGGAATCAAACCAGCAACCTTTGGGTTTGCAGGCCAGTGCCAATCCACTGAGCCACACCAGCCAAAGTTATTTTAATTTTTAAATAGATAAATATCAATATATGTAACACCCAAAACAAAAGCGCTTGGAGTCTTTAATAATTTTTTAGTGCAAAATGGTCCTAGGACCAAAATGTTTGAGGATTGCTAATGTAGTGTATTCATTTTTAAACTTTTTAATGTATGTATCATATATGTACTGTATATGGAAATGTGTGTGTATATATGTGTAATATATATATATATGAATAATTATATATAATATGTAGAATATGTATATATTATATATAATTCTTTATTCAAATATAACTCCAGTATATAAATAAGTAAATGACTGAAGCCAGGCTGGGGTGCTTTGAACCCTGTGATTACCTTCACTCCACTCCCAGAGAGCTATAGAATGTCCTGAGGCTCTGCCCAGCACCATAGTTTGGAAATCACAGCTTTAGTCAGATACCAGGATGTTGCAGGTGAGGAAAACTAATTCCAGAGAGACAAAGGGACTTAATCAAAACACCTAACCCTACAGATTGCATCTGAGTTTTCCTCACTCAGAACAAAGCAGCATAAAATGCCCAACCAGTGGACCTAACACAGGAGGAGACAGGATGCAACTTTACACTTAGAAATGGACAGTTCTGCTCCAGACAAAGAAACTTAAGGATCCACAAACTCAATTGCTCCACTGATCATCTTTCTTAGAGCTGCTAAAAAGAAACCTTTCTAATTTTAGACTAAAGGTCTTCATGTCCACAAGGTACTGGCTGCTTAAAGCCAGAAAGATGAAAGAATTAAAGATACAGACAGCTACATAGGGACTGTTGTCAAAATGAAGTCTGGGAGCTGACATGCCTTAATTGAGGGGTCCCCAGACCACCAATGGTTACAACTTAAAAAATATCTGTGAACATAGATGGGCAAAATACCTCTTTTTTTCATGAATTTCTAACTGAAACCTACTTAGATTATGAATTTAAACAACAGAGCATAGTACTTTTAGTAGTACACAAAATCCATATAACATTATGAAATTATAAATATCTTAAAATATTATTTATACTGATGACTACATTGACATTATTATCCCCACTACTAGAATATTATTATTTAATATGATATTTTAAAGCACCTGAAAAACACGCTTTAAATGTAAATGGATAAAATTCTCCAAACAAAGAACATCAAGAACCAAGAAGGCAAAAAACTTGTATATTGAAAACTATACAACATTAACATCAAAAATCGAAGACACAAATAAATGGAAATAAATTCTATACTCATGGATTGGAAAAATTAATATTGTCAGAATGTCCATATTCCCCAAAATTCCAAAGACATTTTTTCACTAAAAATAATATACTAAAATTTACATGAAACCATAATAGATCCCAAATAACCAAAGCAATTTTGAAAAGAGAAAAAAAGGTGAAGGCATCATGTCTCTTATTCCAAACTATATTACAAAGCTATAGTTTTTAAAAATAGCATAGCATTGGCATAAAAAAGCAGATACATAGGTCAATGGAATAAAACAGAGAGCTCATAATTAAACCCACAGATATGTGGTCATTTAATTTATGACAAAGGAGCCAAGAATATACAATAGAAAAAGGACAGTCTCTTCAATAAGTACTATTAGGAAAACTGAACAGCCACATGTATAAGAATAAAACTGGACCACTGTCTTATACCATAAAAAAAGTTAACTCAAAGTGGATTAAAGACTTGAAAGTAATACCTGAAACCATCAAGCTCCTAGAAGAAAACATAGATGATAAATTCTTTGACAAAGATCTTGCCAATAATATTTTTAATCTGACACCAAAAATAAAAGCAACAAAAACAAAAATAAACAAATGGGACAACATCAAACTAAAATGTTTCCACAGAGCAAAGGGAACCATCAATAAAATGAAAAGCAACCTAATAAATGAGATAACATATTTGCAAATTGTATTATTTGATGAGGAGTTAACATCCAAAACATACAACTCAATAGCAAAAAGCAAATTCAACTAAAAATGGGAAGAAGATATAATTATACATTTTTCTAAAGAAGACATATAGGTGACTAATAGGTACATGAAACGATGTTCTACATCATTAAGTATCAGGAAAATACAAATCAAAACAACAATGAAATATCACCTCACTCTATTAAAATGACCATCATCAAAAAGACTACAGGACAACTGTAATAGCACAATCAACTAAATATAATTTTTAAAAAGACTAGAAATAACAGGCATTGGTTAGGATGTAGAGAAAAGTAAACCTTTGTGCACTGTTGGTAGGGATGTAAACTAGTGCAACCATTATGGAAAACAGTGTGTAAGTTCCTCAGAAAGTTAAAAATATATCTACCATATGATCCAGCAATTCTACTTCTGGATATTTATCTGAAGAAAAAAAAAACTACTAATGAAAAAGACACATGCATTCCCATGTTCATTGCTGCATTGTTTACAATAGTACATATACATGCTATTGTGTGTATGTGCATGTGTGTAAAACTCCAAGTAATTATTGAATTCTATTTCAGTATGCATTAAAATATCAGGATCTCTTGCCTTGAAGTAAGCTCCTAATTTTACTGTGCAATTCAGGTATAACCATGAAACACAATCCTCTAAAAGCCTTTTCCAAAAAGGGAATTAATGTACAGACTTAACAAGCAAATGATGGAAGAGGATGAGTAGTCAGCCAAGGCACAAGAGGCCAAAAAGTGGCTAGCAACATGGGAAGCTACTTCCACCCTCTAGCTGTAGAGATGGAGGAAATGGTGTTGCTTAAACCCAGGAGCAGGATCTGGAACTATGCAGGCCTATCCTGGGGCTGTGGTACATAAAAATGAAGCAATTGATGGAAATAAAATGTAAGACAGCAAAAACAAACAAAATAAACATTTCACCTGTCATTGTACTAAAAATTTTAAATGCTTGCATATGTATATTTTAATATAATAGGATTCCTTTAAAATAGTGTGCATTTTACTTTATGCATTAAGAACACATTCCTCCTTGGCTGGTAGCACAGTGGATAAGGTGCCAGCCTGCAAACCCAAAGGTTGCTGGTTCAATTTCCCAGCCAGGGCACATAACCAGGTTGCAAGCCAGGTCTCCAGCCAGGTCCATAGCTGAAGACAGGTGAAAGGCAACCATACACTGATGTCTCCCCCACTCTCTGCCTCTCTCCCCTCTCTCCCTTCCCCTCTCTCTGAAAATAATAAATAAAATCTTAAAAAAAAAAAAAAAAAAAAAAAACACACACACACACATTCCTAGCAGGAGTTGCATACACTGTCAGGGGATCCATGACCCTGTGGAGGTCGCCAACCCTCCCATGCCTCACTCAGGGACTGGAGATCTGAAGTCTCCAGTTGGTAGTTCTCCCCCTCAGCATTCTGTGGCATCCAGAGCCAACCTCCACTAATGTCTCAACAATAACCGAAACAATTTCTCAGGTGTGGAGTAAATAATGCTTTCCTTATGTAGCCTTCCTGGGTTGATTAGAAGAGCTAATAATTTCCTATATTTTTGATCAAAGGGTTCCCACGGTCACATTTCCACATTCCACTCTAGTTCCATTTAGCTCAAGTCCTCATCCACGAGCCCCTTATTTTGATAATTAAAACATGGAGACCATTTAACAACAGTGTATTCTGTAGGCTCATGCAGACACCGACACATGAATGGACAAGCATAAGGTGGCTTCCTGGTGTTAAAAAAAGGCATAGGAATAGAAACACATTCATTTCTAACACACTCATTTTCAAGTCATGCTGAAAGTAAATAGCCCTATTGGACATTAATATATATAATTTCTTTATCCTGAAGTTTAAACATCTAGCGTTTTAACCAATAGTGTTGAACCTTCTGTTTCATCAGAGTTGATATCTAGCAACTGCTATAATGATTAAAACACCAAGTACTCTCTTCTGCAAACCTAAATCTTGTAAAACGCCAAAGGTGTGAGGAACAGGGTGAGTCCTCTGAAAGTTAACCATTCCCCTGGTGGGTTATCCTGCAGGAACCTGATGCCCAGGAGAATAAAACCAAGTCTCAAGGGTTTATTGGTCAAGATGTTGCCTTAATTGGAAGTGGCATAATCCATAGCCAAAATATCACAAGATTCAAAATCTCTTGTCAATATGCTTGTCTTATTTTGCTCTGGCATAGCAATTGCATGCATGGGTGTAAACAGTGGTTCTTTATGTACATTAGGCTCAGAGAAATAAGGTTTATACATTTCAAAGCACATAACTCTAAACAGAAGTTATTTTTTGCATTCAGATTCTTTCCTTCAGTGTTGCCTGCTTACATTTTATCCTCAGCCCTACTGCATAGGCTGTTTACCTCACCCTTCTTGTTTTCAAGTGAGTTAGCTGGCTCTTCTTTTCTCCTTCCCATAGGCTAATCTTCCTAACAGTTCCACATTATCTTCTTATTTATTGTGATCACTTTTACCATAGTCTATTTCCACTTGTCTTCCCTGATTACCTCTACTTGGGTTTGCCTTTTCTTTCCTTTATATCCTGCCCACAACATAAGGTTCCCCTCTCCCTATAACCCACCAGCAGGTATTCTCTCTGGATAATTTCTGGGACTATTAGCTGCAGGGCCTGAAAATGGCCTGGCAAGCTTCTACTTGTGGTTAGTAGGAGAGAGGGACCTATTCCCTGGGTACACACACACACTTCACTATGGCCACAGTTAAATCTTCAGTAAATGTTGTATGATGAACAGATACAATTCTAATTACATAAAGACATTAAGGTAACCCATAGATTCTCTACACCTCCCTACTGCTTCTCCCACAGGGGTAAGACACAGACAACAAAATTAAAGGTTTTACTCATACTGGGCATGAACCAATTAGCAACACACAATATTTTAAAAGCAAAGTGTAAGTTTCAAAGTCATTCATGGGATCTTGTTCTTAAAATTCATGGGGTGCTTTTCCACGTCACTGAAATGAAATTATGGAGGCTGATTTTGCTGCTGGTCACATCAATACTTAACACCTGTTGGGAACCAAAGAAAAACACTGGGCATCAGATGACTGAAATTTCCTGCAAACAAATCAGATACAAGCCAATGGTCTACATAGCACCCTGATACTTTGACAATTATAGTCTAGCTTCTGGGCTGCTCTCCAATTTTTAGGTGTGTGTGTTGGGGGGGGGGGGGTCTTTCTCCCTTTCCCTACAATATAGAGATCATTCAGTGATAATGACAAGACAACAAGCCCCCAGATAATGCAACATATAGCCACTGGAGAGCCACGACCCCCTCCCCCAGACAACTTGGAGAAAACATCCCCATTTCCATTCATTTAGAGTGTTGGTGTCCCTCACACCCCCTTTTACCTCCTCCTGTTACTAGAACCTCACAAGCCCTGATGAGTGCAAGTAAGAGGCCAATATTCCAGCCTTTTTCTTTCTTTCTTTCTTTCTTTCTTTCTTTCTTTCTTTCTTTCTTTCTTTCTTTCTTTCTTTCTTTCTTTCTTTCTTTTCTTTCTTTCTTTTTCTTTTTTTTTTTTTTTTATCAATGTATGGTTGCCTTTCACCTGCCTCCAGCTACAGACCTGGCTGGAGACCTGGCTTGTAACCTGGTTATGTTGCCCTGGCTGGGAATCGAACCAGCGACCTTTGGGTTCGCAGGCCGCCACCTTATCCACTGTGCCACCAGCCAGGGCCCAGCCTTTTTCCAGGCAAATTTTTTCCATAAAGTTTCCATGTATGTGCAGTTCATGAGTTGGTCAGCAACAAAAATGGGTCAAGTCCTTTATGAGCTCTTGGTGAACTTTGGGAAGTTAGTTGACAAGAAAACCACAAATACGAGGAAACAAATAACAAATGCAAAACAGAAGGAAAATGTTTGTTTTGGGGCCTTGTAATCAGGAAGATTATAAAATAAAAAAAGAGTTCAGAAAAAAGCAAGGGGTTAGCACACCAGAAAGGATCCTGTTGGCCATGAGGAGAGATGTTAGAACCACACTAATCTCAAGGTGCAGTTTTCACATAGCGAACATTCACAAAATCAGAATCACTGTAAGTGAAGAAGCACCCATGATAATTGCTATTATCTGTGCAAACAAGACTGCCTTTGCCATTATTGGTATTATGAATGGATGAAGTGCAAACCTCTTAAGGATTATTTCAGGAAGGACTATGAATCCTGGCTGATAGTAAGATCAAGAAAATGCCAGGATGGCCCTGGCTGGGTGGCTCAGTTGGTTGGAACATCATCCCATACACCAAAAGATTGCTGGTTTGATTCCCAGTCAGGGCACACATCTAGGTTTCAGGTTCAGTCCTTGGTGGGGATTGACCAATCAATGTTTCTCTTTCATGTCAATGTTTTTCTCTCTTTCTTTTCCTACTTCTCTCTCTAAAATCAGTAAATATATCCTCAGGTGAGGATTTTTTTCAAAGTGCTAGAATGAAAACTCATAAACATGTTAGTATCTTGGAAGAGAATCCCATAGACAATATTGGAAGAGTTTTATGAAATTCTGAATCACTAGCATCTTGGATCATACATAGAAAATGTCTTAACCTTTGAGTGTCCTATAGTCTCTTTTTAAATGGTAATAAATAAAATAATTTAGATAATAAAAGAAAAATGTGCAGTATAATTGGTTAAGGTATTTCTAATATCTCTTCACATTCAGGATTTCCCTCTTCTAAATGACCTTGATGTGGAATCATCAGTGCCTGTGGGCCTCTACCCAACACCTCAAGGCTCTATGCTACCACATGACATAATGAAATGGTAACAATCTATGTCTAAAGAAGTTTTACACAAACCCTCTCTAGGTTCAAAATAGAACTTTTAGCAATAGGAAAGCACCATATCATACTTTGGTCATGCTTTTTTCTCTCTCTATGGTGAAAGAAATAATGAGGTAACTGTTAACTAAAGATATCTTACAGCTGATAAAACATGATAGCTCAAGCTATTAGGGAAGTAGATCTCAGAGGCAGAGGCAAGGGAGTTTTAAACACATGGTTTTACGTAGCTTTGCAGATGAGAAGACATGCGTGGAAAGGAAGGACCCAGACCTGCAATCCCAAAGTGTGATTTCCCCTATACCACCATGCAGCCCATTGCAGACACAATAAAAATGCAGGGACTGGTGACAGGCTTTGCAGAAGAGGATAGCATTAGAAAGGAAACAGATAGGCATGGCACAATGCCATTCAGACTTTACGCTGGTTACGAACCTGAGTGGCAGGGCTGTAGGCAAAGCTGGGTGTTACCACCATGCCTCTCACAGTGATGCTGACGTTGGTGATGGGGACGCTGCCCACTCCCCACACCTCAATGTAGCCCAGCTTCAAAGGGTTCGTATCACTGATGTATTTGTTGAAAACTATGTGGCTCTCCAAAGTATTCTGTCAAATTGGAGATAAAAGAAACCAGAAAAAAAATAGCAACATTTGTTCAAATTTTCCCCTGCTCCTTTTTAGATACAAATGTAGGTCATGAGAAAAGATAACTTCAGAGTCATCATCTTGCATCCTTGTCACGGGGACCCACATCTTGTTGCCAGCTATCATCCAAATATGCATGGGTTCAAAAGCTCCTGCAAGGTCTCCAGAATTATCCTGAACTCCAAGTAGACAAAGACTCTCAGCTATCAGAAACCTTACATTGTGCATGTGAAGTCAGAAAATGTGTAGACCCTTTCACGGCAACTTCAGAACAAGAGTTAGAAAACACTGAAATAGTGTGTTCCCCTCTGCCTTGGTAAGCTGGAATAAGTTACTAATAAAACATAAATAAGTCTAATTACAGAAGACTTCCTGGGAACACACTAAGTCTACCTGAAATCTAGAGAAAGGAAAGGATGCCAACTAGCAAGGTAAGCAGTCAAGGAATTCTAAGTTGTACTTCATGCCCATGTTATATCCAGCCTCCTTCTACACCAACAAAACCCTAGTCCCCTTTCACAGGGTCAGTTGTACTCACCTGGCTAGCAGAAAGGTGGGCCAGATAATAGATTTCTCTCTCATAGGTATCTGCAAGTAAATAACAAGGTAAACATAATCTAGAGTTATGCTCTAGGATTCTCATTGCCTACTTCTCTTGGGTGAGAAAAGAAGGGTTATTTTTGTCTCTCTTTTTTTTTTCTTTGCAAATTCCCATTTTGTGGTTTAAGATCTGTTTATGGAAACTAGTCAGGCTCTACCCCCAAGCTCAGTTTACACAGGCTATTTGAAATGAGTGTGTGTAGACATATCTGTCTGAGTGGACTCTCATAATGTAGTATCCCAATACCACTCTTTAATCCACTTCTCTTCCATGGGTGGGTGGGGAGGGGGATATAGGGGAGCAAAAAGGGGATGGATGTAATACAACAACAACAAAATTAAAAAAGAAAAAAAATCCACTTCTCTTCCTTATGGCCTGCCACTCCCCACATCTTCCCAGTCACCCAGGGATTTCCAGATTCCTCCTGCTATGAGCACACATGTGTGAACACACATGCATGTAGACACTTATCACAAACCCAAGACTGGTGTCTTGGTCAGTTTGACTTAAGAGAGATCAGGCAACTTCTTAAGTGCATCTGAAGAGAATAAAGACGAGCCTGCTTTGTCCTTTTATCTCCAGTATCTACCATAGGTCTGTGGGGAATAAGAAGCTCAGTGTCCAGGACAGGTGAATGCATCAGAGCCTTGTTATAGGCATGCCCAGCCTACTCCCTACCCTGTAACTTGCTGACTTGTCCCCAAGTTCTTGCCTCTTTCTAACTTGCTTACCACTCATTTGACTGGAGGGCACTGACTAGCCTTTAGAATTGTGCTGCCCAAAATAGCCACTAGCAAAACATAGGTATTTAAATTACAATTCATTAAAATGAAGTAAAATTAAAAACTCAGATCATCAGATGCACTTGTCACATTTCAAGTGCTCAGTAGCCACCTACACCTAATGACTACCACATTGGACCCCTGAGATAGAGAACATTTCCATCATTACAGACAGTTGGGTTGAGAAGCACAGGCCTAGAAATGGATCATGGTACTGGAGACGCGGTCCTGAGAGTTCACCAAGTCCTGTATACTCCTGATGGAAAATGCCCCCAAACAAACAGCACAGCTGATAGGGGTTATTGTCTCAATCACTGGGACAATAAACCATGCAATCAGGGAATGTGCCCTTGAACATTGGCCATATGGAAGGATATTTCAATTGGTTACAAAGCAGTTTTTCTATGGCTCCAATATGGCTGTCTTCCACATTGGGCCTAGATAGGGGTGGATAATGGTGAGAGGTTCAGAGCTAAGCTTCATGGACATACAGCATAAGGACCATGTACACTATGTATTACTTACTTCAAAGTAATGGCTAGCCTTAAAAAATGTGAAATTGCTTTAATATGGAAAAGGAAAATCAGGCCTATGGGCTATCCAGGAAGCTAGTCAGTGGTATGGACATCAATTCAGGCAACCCTTACTCACCAATGCTCTGTCCATCATCCCAGAAGAGCCAGCCTTCAGCGGTCCCCTTCTCATCCAGGGCAACCTTGAACCCCATGAACGCCTGGCGGCTGCAGTGAAACAAAAAAAAAAGGCCTTAACAAAAATCCAAGCCATAGTCTCAAACTGTGGGTTTTCAGCACATCCAGAAGAAATCCTTCATGCTCTAAAGGCTGAGTGCTGGATTTTAAGAGACTGATGATCTGCTTCTAGTTCTGCCTCCATTAGCTCTACAACTTCATGCCAGGAGTGAATGAATTAATTGATTGAAAAGGGGTGAATTCTCCTTTAAGGTTCTATAGCTCTACTGGAAACTACAAGCACTCTTGTCAGATTCCTTCTCTATGCTGTGACCTTTCTTCTCTCATGATCTAGCTTCCAAGAAATGTGTACAGCAAGTTCTGTTTACAAATGTTCTAAGTTCTTCAGTTTTTAACTCACTTGTTGGACTCCAATGAGCAGGGTACTAAAAATGTTAGTGTGATGTCAGAAACGTATAAATTCAAGTCCTTACCAACTGTGTGTCTGTGAGCTCATCACTGCCTGCTCTTCTATAACATGGGTATAAAAACAGTACTTACACCATAGTGCCTATTTTTTTCTCTTGCTAAGGAAAATAGAAATGCCCAAATTATTTCAGTTCTAGGCACACAGCGAGCATTTATTTGATGTTGGCTATTATTGATTATAGCTAAATCTCTGTACGAGGAACCTCAGCCTCAGGCATCAGCTGCATTTGGCTCACCCAAGTTTTCAGCAAGTTCCCTTAGCAACAAGGCAGTGGAGAGCCAGCCCTCTAAAATGAGCCTGAATCATGGTGTTTCTGTCTGACTTCTCTTTAGTTAGCACTGATTAGACCTACCATCTCATTCACTCTGATCTAAGAGAGTTGGTAAGTGTTCAAAGAATGTAGAAGCTGAAAAAAGTTAAAAAACAGACAAGGAAGCAAACCAACTAATTAGGATATTTAATAAAATTGTGTGTGGGCCCAGCATTGCTTACAGGTTGGCAGGCTGTGGCGGCATCTGAGCTGCCTGGTGTAGGAAGAAGGAACCGGTCCCAACACTCACCTTATATGGGTGTTCTGTGCAGGCTCTTGCCATGGCAGGATGTAGCCCCCACGGACATGGAGGTTAATGTGGTCAAGAGGGGCTGACAAGGTCTTCCACTCTCCCCTTGCTCTGATGTCCCCACCCTGTAGGCCAGAGAAAGGTAGCTGATGGTGACGGAGACGTGCCTTGAGCAGCACATTTACCAGACACCTGCTCCACTCTTCCAAACAAGTCACCTGTTCACAATCCTTCCACGTGTGCCTGCTATTACATTTCCCACAGTCACCCAAGTACTTTCTGTTAAAATATCCACAAAGACATGACTATTGAACAAAAGACAAAAGCAGCACTATTCGTTAGAAAAAACCTAACATGCCTTCATGTGAGAAGTTTCCATCCACAGGACAGTCACTGTTTACGGTTGAGAAGAACTGTTTTTTAAAAAACCCAACCTAGGTTTGACACTATAAACCACCCCCCAAAATAGCCACAAAGAAAGTAGTAAAAACTTTGATCCATACATATTGCCTGCCTTCCCTCTTTCAAATAAAGCCTATAAGCTATAGTGCCCCATAGAACAGAAAAGAGAGAGGCAGGGGTAGAAACACCTCATTGTGCTTGGTAGGCATGGCTGAAATAGGCACAGAACTGCTTCTGCAGCTTATTGAGAGGACCAGGGTCAGAACTGATGAGGCCCCAGCCTTCGCCCAGCAGAACCACTCTGTTAATGAAGCTCTGCACCTGTCCTGCATCAAGGCACCTGCTGCCTCCTAAAACTCCCACAAGCTAAGCAGTAAGAAACGGCTTGCTGCTCCTGGTAGAGCATAGGAGGGACAGTGCAGGGACAGGAGTTCACAGCCACCAAGGCAACTGTGAGGAATCAGGATCCCTGAGAAATGGAAACCAGCAAGATAGGAGTCTTACTTACATTCCCCACCCCCACCCCCTTTTTTGCTCAAGTTCCACTGGACAAGCAGCAAAGAAGTTGTGCAAAAGTGGTGGCTAGAAAGCTAAGTAGGGCTTACTTATTTTTTTTTCCAGTTTCCCATCTATGCCTTTTGGTTCTGCCTTCTGGGTAATTTCCTATATTGGATTTATGGTTTCTTTTTAAACAGAAGTTTAAATATCTGCACTATGCCTTGAATTTCCAGATTGTTTTGTAAGTATACCTGTTGATGGCATGGTTTATTATTTTAAGTATAAAATTGGTTGATTGTACTGAGGATATGCATTCTCTAATTAACTTTTCAATAGCATAGGTACAGAAAAGGACACAAATAATAAATATATAGTGAGATAAAATTTTACCAAGTAAACACAGCCATGAAATCACCACTTAGCTCAAGGAAGCAAAATTCCAGAAGGCTCTCTCAGTTTCTCTCATAATAAGCACCATTCCAAAGGGAGCTACTGTTCTGGTTCTATCACTTGTTCCTCTTTTTTAAATTACATTTGATAAATGGAATTCTATGTTCTTTACTCTCTTATATAGAGTTATTTGTGCTCAACATTATGCTTATCAGTTTCATTTATGTAACAATAGCTCATTATATTCATTGCCCTATGGTATTCAGCTTGAAAAATAGAACATGATTTGTTTGTCCATTTTATTGTTGATGGACATTTGCTTTATTTCCAGTTTCTTGCTATTTTACACATAATGTTGCTATGAAGCATTCTTGGATATCTCTTTTGGTGAAAACACATACATTCTAGGAACAAATATATAATATTTATCATTTCTTCCCAGATGTATGTATATACTGTATAATATGATGTATAATAATATAATATAATAACATATATATTACACATGATTAACATAAGTCCTAGTGCAAGTTTTTTTTTTTTTTAGATTAGCAAAATTGTTTTATGTCTTCTGGGAGAATATCTAAAAATGATTAAAAACATCTTCAAAGGATGGGGAAACATTGGTCTATCTCACATTATATTGTACTATAAATATGCAATTATTAAATTTGTTCTACCTGACAGAATAACAATTAATAAAGTAACAAAAAATAAAAAGAGAGACTTCTTTCAGACAAATTCTAGCATATACAACAACAGTATATTATAACAAAGGTTAGCAAACAAAAATATTGGAAAAACTGGCAAGTTGATAGGGAAAAAGGTTTTATCCCATTCACTAAATAAATTCACTAAATAGGTTCTAGGGACTGAAAATATTAATTTGATTATTTAAAAGTCAAAATCTTTACCTAAAATCATAAACAATTGAAAACCAAATGTCAAAGTACAAATATGGCAAAGTGTTATTAACTTAAGTATGTAAACATAATTTAAAACTGGTAGAAACAGTTTAAATATCTTCATAAGAAAGTAGCAAAGGACAACAACAATAAAATTAAAAAAAAAAAAAAAAAGAAAGTAGCAAAAGAATAGAAAGTTCACAGAAGTATAAATGGCCTGTAAAAGATAATCAAAAATCAAATCGATTATGAATATTAGAAACTGCATTATCTTTAAGAGTAATACAAAGATGACCATAACATTTTTTTAAAAGAAAATCTAATTTGTCTGTTTCCATCTAAAAACTGACAAAGATTGAGGGAGATGAACATTCTCATCAAGTGCAGATGGAACTGTAAATTGTTTCTGGAATTTTGCCAACTCAAATGAGGAATTCTTGTATTAAGCATCTTCTCTGGCAATGGGTGGGATAGAGCATATGCTAGGATAAGACAGGAATGTAGGCTAACTGAATGTTTGGTTGAATGGAAGAGAGAGAAATTTAGGCTAGCTATAGAAACAGTAATTATATGAATTATACACAACCTCCTGCCTCAGGCACACAGAAACCCAGTTTGGGAACAAGAACTGCTTGAATCCTTTGCTGCAGGTGGACAGCCTGTCTCCATTCTTATTGACCAAGTCCAGACATTTTCCATGCATTTGCCAACATCTGTGAAATATCCTTCCTCTTCATCTTTTAAAATGTTAGATAGAATCTCTTTTTTGACATTTCTATAAATTATAAGTGGGATTGAGTACAAAATATTAAGTCATATTAATATTTTCACCTAATCTCACTGCAAAACACTTGCTGAGAGGGGCCAGAGCACACTCTGCCTTTTGTCCTCTTGCTGCCTTCATTCTGCTGCATGTTCAGTCCTCTGCCTGGTCCTCCCCAGCAGAGTCAGGAGAGGAGGCCTGAGTAAGGGAGCAGAAACCCTCCCTGGGCCTCTCCCTCAAAAATACTGCCCCAATCTGGAGAATGTCCTGATGCTAAGTGAAATGCTATGCCAGACAGAAAAAGGCAAGAACTTGGTGATTTCTTTCACGTTGAATATAAAAATGAAGGTAACAAATAAACAAAATAAATAAAAAGTCATAGACACAGATAACAACAGCATAGCACTTATGTGAGGGAAGGTGTGGGAGTTAGTAAATAGTAAAGGGGATCAATTAGATACATGGTGATGGAAGAAGAGTTGACTCCGGGTAGTGGGCACACAGTGCAATATATAGTTATAGAATTATATACTTGAATCCTATATAATTTTATTAACCAATGTCACCCCCCGCAATAAATTTAATAATTAAAAATTGTGAGAGGAAAGATGACGACAGAGTAGAGAGCAGTGCTGATGGTGTTCTCGAGTCCCAGAGCAGCCAGAGCACAAGATAGGAAGCATGAGACATCTTCAGGACCCTAAGAATTGGAGCGGTCAGCATCTGGACACAGGGGAGCACAGCCCAGAGGCAGAGGAGACCAGCAGGAGAGTAGCCCGCAGGTCCAGAATACAACCAGACAGCCCAAATAAAGGACACACCAAGAACAGCAAGTGGAGAAAATCTAGGAGACAGCAACATTGAACTCCACAAATCTCCTATTACAGAAGGGTGCTCAACTAAGGCAAGGAAGCAAAGCAGGTTAACCCAAGGAAAGAACAAAAATAAATAAATAAATAAAGAGCAAGCAAGAACAGACACCCAAAATGGGGGAAAAAAGAATCAGTCCATCACCAAAGGGAAAGGAAGAATCCCCAGAAAAAACACAAAATGAAACAGAGGCACCTGGAATATCAGATAAGGAATTCTAAAGAATGATGATAGAGAAGCTCAGTGAGCTCAGCCACATCAAAGAAAACTATAAACAACTCCAGGAGAACAACAAAGAACTCCAGAGAAATTACAAAGAACTCCAGGGAAACTACAAAGAACTCCAGGGAAGTTACAAGGAACTTACTGAGAACTACAACAGCATGAAAAAGGACATGGAAACTATCAATAAGTGCCAGCAGGAAATGAAGAATACAATTTCTGAATTGAAGAATACAGTAGAAGGAATCAACAGTAGACTAGAGGAAGC